>SGPK01000328.1:0-28153 GCA_004802695.1 Phellinidium pouzarii
TGTTGAACCAGTGACGGTGAGGAGTCATGTGGCAAGTGGTGTGAGGTTTGGCAGCCTCACAACTTGCAGCAGACAAAGACCTGAGTCCAATGGATGAGTGCAAAGATATTTATTAACAAAAATAATACATGCCTGAGTCCAATGGATGAGTGCAAAAGATAAGGAGCACTCAGCCATGGACTCTGCCGCTTCAACACCAACATTATATAATCAAGGTTGAGTGTTCAACTCCCAGTCAGGGAAAAATAAATAAAGGTCAAAATGATAAAAGGCAAATACAATGAAGTGACAGGATCATATAAATCCAATACTTTGCACATCTCAATCATGGGGATGTTAAGAAACTAATACAGGAGGACTTGGTTAAGGGAATTGTGGTGAAATCTATGGACTTGCCAGATCCAATTTGTGAGCCATGCATTGCAGGCAAACAGCATAGGTCAAATGTCTCAAAACTTGCATCTCATCATGCTTCTGGTCTTCTTGAGTTGGTTCACTCTGATGTACATGGTCCTCTGCCAGTTCAAACTCGGCATGGCTATCATTACTGGATCACCTTCATTGATGATCATAGTCGTCACTGGGCAGTCATGCCTTTAAAGAAGAAAAGCGATGCCTTTGCTGCTTTCAAGCATTTCAAAGCATATGCTGAGAATGTGAGGTTTGGCAGCCTCACAACTTGCAGCAGACAAAGACCTGAGTCCAATGGATGAGTGCAAAAGATGTTTATTAACAAAATAATACATGCCTGAGTCCAATGGATGAGTGCAAAAGATAAGGAGCACTCAGCCATGGACTCTGCCGCTTCAACACCAACATTATATAATCAAGGTTGAGTGTTCAACTCCCAGTCAGGGAAAAATAAATAAAGGTCAAAATGATAAAAGGCAAATACAATGAAGTGACAGGATCATATAAATCCAATACAGACTGGGAAGAGGGCTTAGCAGGGGTGGACACTTTAAGAGCTGAGCTGAGAGCAAGAGCTGAGTCTGCTGCACGCGGCTGACGGTTCTTCTGCTCCTGGAGGAATGCATCCTTGACTGTCTTGAAATCAAAGTTGGTCAGAAGGAGCAGAGCAGAGCGGAAGGAGGAGTATTCCATAGGAAGAGCTCGAACAAGGGCAACAGCCGCTAGTTCATCCTCAAAGTCTTTCAGGGTGAGTGCACTATTGCGTGAGTTGCGCATTTTGTGTGAGGTTTGGCAGCCTCACAACTTGCAGCAGACAAAGACCTGAGTCCAATGGATGAGTGCAAAAGATATTTATTAACAAAAATAATACATGCCTGAGTCCAATGGATGAGTGCAAAAGATAAGGAGCACTCAGCCATGGACTCTGCCGCTTCAACACCAACATTATATAATCAAGGTTGAGTGTTCAACTCCCAGTCAGGGAAAAATAAATAAAGGTCAAAATGATAAAAGGCAAATACAATGAAGTGACAGGATCATATAAATCCAATATATTATGGAGCTGGATGTGAGGTTTGGCAGCCTCACAACTTGCAGCAGACAAAGACCTGAGTCCAATGGATGAGTGCAAAAGATGTTTATTAACAAAATAATACATGCCTGAGTCCAATGGATGAGTGCAAAAGATAAGGAGCACTCAGCCATGGACTCTGCCGCTTCAACACCAACATTATATAATCAAGGTTGAGTGTTCAACTCCCAGTCAGGGAAAAATAAATAAAGGTCAAAATGATAAAAGGCAAATACAATGAAGTGACAGGATCATATAAATCCAATANTTTTTCGTTGCAGGGATTGGTGCTCAACGGCCGCATACGTCCCCTAAACGNAAAAGAGAAGGGTTCTGCAGAATTACCCACGATATGCTGGCTAGGCTTATTCCTAACTCTGTTATAGATTCAAAATAACGCCAACGCGAGGCAGAAGGCATTTTGTTGTCTCTCAGGCTCACACAGTCTTCAGTTCGAGTAGCATTGTACCTGCAAATGACAGGCTCAGAACAAATTTCTGAAGCATGACTTATAGCAATTAAACAACAGTATTTGATAACAAGATTTACAAAAAGGACGCCACTATATACTTAAGGAGATTTTATGCTTTCTTCTTCTGCAGATTTTTCGGCAGCTCCTTTACCCATGGCAGGAAATCGCGACCTCCCATGTACGGCCGTAGTGGTTCTGGAATGCGAAGGCCCTGATGACAACTCCATTAATTAGCTAAGTACTAATTGATGACCATGCCAAAACCCTACCTCAGGAGTCTGATAGTTCTCCACGACGCAACATAATGCACGCTCTGTCGCGCAGAGTGTGCCGTTCAACATGTGGACATAAAGTTTGCGGGTCTGGTCTTGCTTCTTCAGCCCGCAACGCACCTCCAGACGTCGACTCTCTGAAACAATTTTTTTTTTAAAGCACGCGACAACTCAAGGTTCGATACTCATAACTCACGGTAATCTGTGCAGTTAGAGCAAGACACAAGCTCCTTATACGCGCCCTGGAACGGAAACCATGCTTCCAGATCACATTTCTGGCTTGCAGCAAGGTTCAAGGCACCCGAGACAATGGCAACGACTCTGTATGGTAGACCAAGACTCTGGTAGAAGGCCTCCGAGGTTGCGATCATCGAATCGAACATCTCCCAGCTCTTCTCGGGCTCGGTGATGCAGAACTGCTCGACCTTTTCGAACTGATGTACGCGGAAAATGCCCCACATGTCACGTCCCGCCGAACCGGCCTCTTTACGGAAACACGTAGAATAGCCCGCGTAGCGGACTGGGAGCTGTGCCTTCGGGTCCTCGAACCACTCGTCTGAGTGCATCGCGGAGATCGGCTGCTCGGACGTCGCGATGAGGTATTTATCGTCGTCGCTACTTGTGACCTTGTAGAGCTCCTCGTCGAATTGTTCGAGCTGAGCGGTCTTCGCCATCTGGTCCTTGTTCATGNAAAAAAGGCGGCTGGATCTTTTTTGTAGCCCTTCGTGCGCAAAAAAGTCGAGACCATATGAGATCATCGCCTGATTAAGGTCGACACCGTCTCCGGTGAGAAAGAAGCCGCGATGGCCAGCGATCTTCGCGCCTGGGTTCCGTTGTTGAGAGTATGTAATGGAAAGCTAGCTCGAACATACCTCGTTCTAAGTCCATCGCGTCCAAGCGGAGGAGAACCTCATGATGAGGCATGATGTCCGTTTTCTGAACAGTTTGCGCATTAGGGCCATCTGGATGCCACGTCCGTAAAGTGACATTGTCGTCCTACGGTATGAAGTCAATAGAAGTGAAAGAAAGAGAAGCACGAGTCACACATACCTCCGTCATACTGACTGGCACGCTCTTCCCTACGAGATTTCCCACTGTGCTAGCCTTGGCACGCATCGCTGTTTCATGTTCCTTCGCATCTTTCTGCAGCTTCTCTTTCAGTGCGTCTAGCTCCTTTTTCTGTGCAACAAGATCATCCGCATTCTCTTTCGCCTGACCGACGTTGAATGAATGCACTTCGTCGTAAGCGGTCGGCACGCCACACCTTTTTCTTTGCGCCTATGCTCTTCTGTACCCCGTTGATCTCCTTGCTGGTCTGATTGACATCGTAGTCCACTTTATACCTTGTCAGCGTCATTAACCATTATGTATAATGTGTACGCACTTCTCACCCAATCCGCATACATCTGGATCACCTCATCTACGATCTCAACAGAAAGCCCTCGTTTTCGCTGAGACTCACGAATCTCTTCCGCATTTCCTCCCTTTCCATCGATGAAACTAAGAACATCTAGAGTCATAGCTGCTTAATGTTATGAAGTGTCGCGTAGAAACAAGGCGAGAATGCTCTCAAAATCAGCTTCGTGTCACGAGTGATCTGTACTGTCGTGACTCGTTTTGCGTATGTAAGAAATGTATGTACATCTCAGTACTAGCTAGTACTAGTAAATGGCGAGAAATCAACAAAATTCCGAAGTGATATATTCTTATAGTTCAAGTTCCCGAGACACGGCACATTCACTTGGAATAAAGTGATCCATCAAAGGAAGCGAATTCAAAACAACCTTGAATATCAAATTGATAAAATTCTGTGAATGACCATGAATATTATGCAGCAACAGCAAAAGTCACTGGTTTTACTTTTGCCCACAGCACTAATCATGTTGACTTTTAAGTAAGTCTTGGATTATTTGAAAATTAGCGGTAACGTCACGTGGCATTACTGTACAGTTTTCGGGATGTGCCGGTCTGGAATTCTTCCTACAGTCTACCANGGGGGGTTTGTCCGTGCACATTCCTCAAGACCAACCGACCCCGATGGCTCCCTCAACAACGTTAGTAAACTTTCACAGACAATGAATGCTACTTATTCTGACCTATCTTTGCATTTGCTAGCGTCCCGAGTGCTTCCGTGCGTCTTTCTTGGTCTTGCAGACGTCTGGNAAAAAAAAAAAAAGTTCGCTGACTTCTCTATGGGTTCTCTGGCGCGAATAGGCCATCGAAGTCCCGGAGACGCTCCTCAAGAAACGCAAGCAGAATGAGAAGGTGCGCGAGGAGCGCCTAGCTGCCGCCTCAGCTGCCCGAAAAGTGCGTATCATTCATATTCTTCTTCATGTTTTAAGCTTCGTGTTGCTTTGTGTGGCTCTGTTCTCTACATTTGATATGATGCATACGATTTACCTTCGAGAAACGGCTAGACTCACCGTCTATGCTGCCTTCAATTAACCATCTTTCGGGACTGATCATAATTTTATCTTCCTATACTTTCAAGAGCGTATAGACTGAATCACTCATTTCAGGCGTCCAAGGCAAAGCGCAAGGTGATTTTCAAGCGCGCTGAGTCTTACGTGAAGGAATACGTCGCGAAGGAGAAAGAGGAGATCCGCCTCAAGCGCGCAGCACGCGCCGCTGGCGATTTCTACGTTACCGCCGAGCCGAAAGTCTACTTCGTCATCCGTATCCGTGGTGTAAATGAGATTGCACCCAAACCGCGCAAGATCCTCCAACTGCTCCGTCTTCTCCAAATCAACAACGGTGTATTCGTGAAGGTCACAAAGGCGACACAGCAGATGCTCCGTCTCGTTGAGCCCTATGTAACCTACGGGTGCGTCACCTTTTCTTTTTATCTTCGGTTTTTGTGTGTAGACCAGTCCATGCTAACTATATAACACCAGCGAGCCGAATCTCAAATCCGTGCGGGAACTCATCTACAAGCGCGGATACGGAAAAGTGAACAAACAACGTGTGCCGCTCGCCGGAAACAGCGTGATTGAGAGCTCCCTCGGCGCGAACGACATCCTCTGCGTCGAGGACCTCGTACACGAGATCGCAACCGCCGGCCCACACTTCAAGCAAGCTGCAAACTTCCTGTGGCCCTTCAAGCTCTCGAACCCGACCGGCGGCTGGCACCAGCGTAAATTCCGCCACTTCGTGCAGGGTGGTGACTTCGGTAACCGCGAGTCAAACATAAACAAGCTCATCCGCCAGATGAACTAAGTCTATCGTTGCTTGCTTGTCTGATAGGTGTGGGGGTTGTCGGCTGTGGGCATTTGCGGACGATGGCTGTTGGGAGATGTTGGCCGGAACGACCGGCAGCGCTGAGGGAAAATCAATGTATGGCTATAAGCTCCCTTTTTGCTTGTATGCGCATGTCTCACGTATGCATTCAATTACAAAACTACTGGAGGCTCGCCTCGCCTTTCTTTCCTTTTCCATTCATTCCTATGCTCGACTCCTGCTATCGTGTTGCTGTGACTAAAATCTTGCTTATCCCGGGAGTCAACAGGCTCGTGATATTCCGAAGCCAAATGGACGTAAATACAAAGTACAGNAAAAAGTTTTAATACGCAAAATATCGATAACAAGCGAGTCAAAAGGATAAATAGGAGTAAAGAGATAAATAACAATCATACGCAAAGCTAGTCGGAATGTGCAAAGAAAGAGGGTACCAAAAGTAAACTTGAAGGGTGTTGGAGTCGGCATTTAATTACACAGAAGACCAGGAGCAGAAATAAGAAGCCTACGGGCGACCACTTAAAGCCGCGGAGGGTTCACGGAGAGTCGATGAATTCGTGCAGGTCAAAAGCCGGAATGCGCTTTCAGTATATAATTTTTATTAATAAACAAAATGTTACATCCAATTCCGGAATAAAGCTTACCTCCGCATCTTGTTTTTCCGTCTTGCCAGAGCTTCCTGTCTTACACGGAGCTAGTATGTCCTGAATAGAGCTCGGCGGAGGTGACGCGCCAGTAGGATACTGCGATGGCGGAGGGAGCTTCATGTCGCAATCTCGCATCGTGGACCAAAGCGCAGCTGTTTGACGTGCAAACAGCTCAATGACGGAGGTAGCGGGCTGAGACAAGTGATCTGAGAGACAATCATCCGTCTATACATATGGCCTCTTACAGCGAACTGATCTACTCACATAAGATAGCACTGTTCACTTGGTCGGCAACAGCCTCACGGCGCTCCTGTCCCATGTACTTCGCCATAGGACTCTTCTCCGGCGCAGGATATGCAAGCAGCCCACCGACACTATTGAGCTCCTTGCGGTACAGGTCACGGTCGCGCATATCCCGGAGCGACTCGACTATAGCGTAAAGTCGCTGTGCGCGGTGAAGCAGATCGGTCTGATGATCGGAGAATGCGTCAGAGGAGCGGTCTAAGCTAGGGGTAGAAGATGCCGTGGCCGTGCTTGCGGTGTTAGACGAAATGCGCGGTGGGTCGGACGCGTATGTAAGAGGTACAGTTCGTGCGGCCTCGATGAATGAGAGTGTGCGGAGATTGAGCGCTATGTGAATAGGTTTGGTAGAGAGTTGTGACGTGTAATGCACCCTCGCATGTGGAGAAGAGGCACTTGGACTGAGAGTGCGGGAAGGAAGAGAGGTGTCTGTATCGTTCTCTTGAAGAACGGAAGGAAAATGCATGTTTAAGAGATGTGTTGCTTCATCGACTCGCCCCGAAAGTATATGAAACCTGATCTCTGCGAAATGTCAACACTCAGAACGAAAAATAACATAAGAAGCGACCATGGTCACCTCTTCTCAGCCGCACGGATGCAATGACCTCCTTAGATATACCTGCAGAGTTCAGATCTGCAGATCCCCCGACTTCCGTTCCTCGAGCATCCTCCTCTGTCTCTGCGACAAAATCGCCAGCCAGACGTTCAGGTCTCCTCTCAACGCCATTCATACTGGTCGTGTCCACCGCAAACGCACGCGCCGTATCAATATATGAATTATGCAGAAGGTAGTCAAGGACTAGCTCGCGCTGGAAAGAGATGAGCAGGTCAGCATTCGCGTCTTAGAAAAAAAAGACGCACCAAGCATTGCGGCGAAGGCTGGAAGACAGAGCTTGTAGACATGGTACAAGCAGCCAGTTCAGTTAGGAGGTACGTTGGATTGCCCAGCCGCCTTGTGACACATACACATAATGAGGTACATCACATGTCACACATTATGTATATATTACTGGAAAAAAAAATTCAGGTGAAATGCTTGCTCAATGATTAACTTAAAGCAGCGGCGTTTGCTTGTAAGCTTCAAGCTTCAACTTGAAGGTGGATGATCACATCATAAACTTGAAGTCTTCAAGTTGAATATCACAAGTGAAGGTGAATACTCAAAGCTATGGTGCATCTATCCTAGCGAATCTACATATCTTTTAAGTTATCCACTCCTCCTCGAGTCCTCCGTGTAGAACAGTACACTGGGTTTCTTTCAGATCAGAGACTCATCTCATATACACATCCAGCCTAGCGACGTAATTGGTCACAGAAAATCTAGTTTATGCGGAGTCGAATAGAAATTGAAGCCCGAATCGGTGTATATGAGCGTTCGGCTACGACCAGTAATTCGTATAGAGAGATTCTTTATGATAATTCATTCCTAAGTACTGATTCTGTATAACCGGCATTGGGAAATATAATCAGGCCGATTCTCACAAGCATATAGAAGTTCAAGTTCACGCCAAGTTCCAACAACTAACGTCTTCTGCATTTACATCGGTGGAAGGCATCCATGTTATCCGAGCTGTAAATATTAGAGCTTCTTGTATTTGGCTTCCATTCTCATATATTTTCGAACCATACCGATTCATCTTCTTTTATGTTTGCGCCATTACGCTTTGTCCCTGCTATCGTTCCCATATCATAAATGCCGAACCCTTCAACTGTCCTTTTCTCTTTGTCAACCACAAACACTCCCTGCCCCTTATAAAGATCAAGTTCAAATGTCTCAAACGTCNTTTTTTGAGGTGCCGTATCCTTCAAGGAACAAGGCGGTCAGCGCCACGTTAAATGTTTTATTCCCCGCATGCACAAATCGAACATGTGAGAAACGGCGCTTGGCGCCGAAGAGCTGGGGCACGCCCGCGCCCGGTGGGAGCGGAGCACTTTGCGCGTCGTCTATCGCGCGGGAATGCCGACAGAACCTCGTCACAATAATGCGAGCTACCTGTGGAGACGCACAATGTGGCAGCGCCATATCCCGGGTTGCTGTATGTCCCTGCGTACGCTGAAGTTAGCCAAAATAATAATTTGAGATCCACAATAAACCACAAATACACACTCTTCTGATTTGAAACGTGCGGCAGACCCAAGAGTTTCTCAGCAACACGACAGTGAAGAGCAAGGGTGACCCTGTTCCTGTCGCCTATGTTCAATATGATGGCTATGCCGAAATCATCGTTGAGGTAGAAAAATACGTGACTTGATAAACCAGGTATAAATGATAAAACACTTCTTTTGCGAAAATCAGTCTCGTCATAAATCTCTGCTCGCCTCGTGTCCTTGATAAGAGAATCGATTCCAACCCATTCCGTATCCTATGATGGAGAACTCGGGCTCCACAGCTTCTCCCTGCTGAATTGCGCCTGCTGTTGTAAAAGTCTTGAATACCGATTTCGGTACCACTGTAACATTTCTAGTAGGATTGGCCCCGGAATTAAGAAGCATATTGAAACAATCAGACTAGGAGTAAAATTGAAGTCAAGTCCGTTAGGGATATGCATTTGCGATAAAATTATTTCCTTTCTGGATTACTGCGCTTGTGGCAATACCACCTGGGCCCGCGTTCAGCTCCTTCACTCCTCCGTCATCCAATTAGGGATATTATCTGTCCGTGCATAGTCTAGGTTTGTTTTCCTGACCGCTTGGCTTTGAGTGGAGAAAGGCAGTCGATTTCATGCCGAGGGGCTTAAAAATCCGCTTTGTTACATAATATGTGTACGCGCCAGCAGTATTTTGATACAATATGTGGTCCTATTATGTCCATCTGAGGTTATAGAAGCATCACACCTAAGGAAAGCATAAGAAATTTCACCTGGTTGTTGTATGAGAACTTTTGTCTTGATTCATAAGCCGGAACTTCATGCGGCGGACGATGTCCGTGGTAAAGTCATCGGGACCATACGAAGAATCATGCCTGCTAACATTGTCATAAGTACAAATTCAAATAAAAGAACCTTGGCATGCCGCTCATATGTGATAAAATGTCCCGAGAACTTGCCTTCCCAGATGCCCTTCTATCCTGAAGTTCCCACTCCGCTGGAAGAACATCCTTGATCTTCGAGTTCCAATCTACGGCAGTAAGAATATCTGGGAGGGTGTGCTGTTCTTTCCAGCTGAATAATCGTCAAAGAGATTCCCCAAGGACGTAGAGAGAAACGCATTAGAGCATGACGCGATAACAAACAAAGTCTGAGAGCGTTCAGCATGNAAAAAAATTGATTTGGAAACCAGACCAGAAACAAACATCGGGGGTTCATACGCTCGCCGTCCTCCGTCTTATTACCGCCGGCGTCGAACTCGACCTCGCCACCAGGCTTCATAGCTGCTATCACTGCACCCTTGACATCCCAGAGCTCCATAAGAGGGTGTGCATACTCAGTAAATTCGTGTGCTAGAACTTTATTTTTGTCATTAGCCGTAACGGCGACACGTTACTTGGGAGCCTCGTTCGTAGGCAACGCAAACGAACAGCAGAACCCAAGGAAAGCAACGTAGCATAAGTATCGCAAGCTGTTGTGGTGTTCAAGAAGTACTAGTCTCTAGATCAAGTATTTTCAGAACTGTATATGAAAATTAGGGCGTGGGATGCCTTGATACCGATTTTAAGAGCGCAAGGATGTGTTTGGTGTTGTGTGGCACTCATGCTAATGTAAGCGACTCAATAATAAAATCTTTGTCTTTCGTAAGTTTTATATTCATTATGTCCCGCTTTTACAGCTAGCCTGCTAACAGCAAATCCTCATCCACATTTCCATTCAAGCGTAATAATTTACAAACCTTCAAGCTATTTATTCTTCAACGGTAACAACGCTGCAACATTCAATTGAAGTCTTCAAGTTTGTGCAATCATAAACCAGTACTCTTGAAGAAGTCAAGTGGGCCACGGGGCGTGTTTTCGTCTCGCAATTCAAGCAGAAAAATACCTTGTACCTTTTTCTTCTTGAGTGACGTCTTCTCAGAGCTCGGTTTAAACTTGAAGCATCCGAGTCTGCGGGGCTTGACTCCTGCAGACCTGATGTCTATTGGCCTGGTTTCTTTCGTCAAGTTATTCGGATAGAGGCCAGCTGTCTGAGACTCAATATGGTGTGTCCAGAAGACGAGGACTCGGACAGAAACAAAGTCTCGAATGGTCGGATGTTCAGCCCGCCGACTCACCAAAATTCAAAAGTGTCGGTGACATACGNAAAAAATTGGAACGATACAGAGAAGATTAGCATGGCCCCTGCACAAGGATGACACGCTTTTCAGAGTGGAATGCACTTCGGTGCACAATATTTATTTTATTCTTTTTTTTGTTCTAATCGTTTCGATTCGATTCAATTCGAAAAGCCGAGGGCATTTGCATTTGACTTGGATAGGCTCATTAGTATTTGATTCAGAAATGAGCATTCTTGATTCTCTAACCACAGAACGCGTTGGTCGCGAGTTAAATTAACCACTGTACCGCATGTAATTTACCAGTTGCAATTAGTATAGACGTATCTCGCGAAAACTGATTAATCTTAATTTCCCGGACTTTCAACAGCACTGAATCTTATGTGGTTTTACGTAGATGCCTTCGTATGCTATAGCCTGTTTAGTTACAATGATGCAAAGATAAAAAGTTATTATGATTTTCAGAAGCTGCTAATCCAATGTCTTCGCCAAATAGTCTAAGCTAGCACGAGTTGAGCAGCTCTCCGTTCGTAGATAAAAGCAAAGAAAGATCGTCTAGATCTACATCACTTCGAGAATTTTTGCGGAAACACAATTGTATTCCTGTCTTCTTTCAAGGATAGCCCGCCTATGGCTAGTAAAAATACAAAAAACACTCCCGTCTTTACCTTGTTAGCTACGAGATTCAAGACCATGCTTTAGAGCTTCAGAGATAGACCAGTCAGGACATATCCATGATGCTATATGGAAAATCAAGAGTTCCTCACCATCACAAGTGTCCTTCGCGTCGCCGAACAGCATCCTAGTTCCTGGCATGTAGAACATAGGGTTTGGAACATCCGCTGCAAGGACAATTACTCACTTCCACGAATAGCATATTATTGGTAGCTTACCATAACCGCTTGCCATTCCACGCTTCATTACGACGACTTGCTTGCTCTTCCATGCATGTAGCACTGGCATTCCAGCAATAGAAGAGCCTGGTTCGAGCGCGATCGGGTTCACGGTGTCATTCGCACCGATGACCAACGTGACGTCGGTATCCGAGAAATCATCGTTGATTTCGTCCATTTCCAGAACAACTGTACGTTGTCGCAAATCAAAACGACTCTTGAGCGCAGAAATGAAGAATAAGCATACTGTCATATGGGACTGATGCTTCAGCCAGTAAGACATTGCATTGACCTGGCATGCGCCCAGCCACAGGATGAATTGCGAAGCGTACGTTCACGCCCTTCGCGCGCAACATGCGGGTTATGTCAGATATGGCATATTGTGCCTTTGCAACCGCCATTCCATATCCGACAACCTGTGCAAGAAGCAATGCTCAAAATTCCTAGCAGAGAAGACATAAGAATATGGTGCATACGAGAATGACGTTCTCCGCATTGAGGAGAGCATCCACTGTGTCGTCCACAGTTGTTTTTGTGATTTGGCCCTCGATCTTGTAGTCGGATTGGGTGGGAGCAGCAATCCCTCCGAATAGAACGTTTGTCAGGGATCTGTTCATCGCCACGCACTGGTCGTCTCGCTCATGAGTATTGACTCCAAGGGATAAGACTGGGACTCACCATGATATATGAGAGAATGGATCCGCTGACGCCAATCAACGAGCCCACAGTCGTGAGGAGCGGATTATCGAGCATGAACCCTTCAGCGACGAGCGCAAATCCGGAGTACGCATTTAGAACCGTGATGACCACAGCTGCCAAAAGCCAATCCATCAGCAATAGTCTTCCAGGTAAAGTGATGCATAAACCTACGCATGTCGGCACCACCGATTGCCGCTGTCGTCGTATAACCCTTCAAGAAACTAAGTACTGTGTTCCCTGCGAGGCATCCTGCGGCGATCATTGGAGCGCCCGGGGCCATGGTGACGAAAGCACCCATAGTCGCTATGTTTGCGCTGAGGAGAGAGGTGTTGACGAGATGCCGTCCAGGGAGGACAAGCGGACGAGAAGACATGCGGCCTGCGAGCTTAAGGAAGGCAACAATGGATCCCGTGAACGTCACACCGCCTATCCAGTTCCAGTGATTAAAGCAAATAAGTTGATGACTAGAAGCTCAAGGATGTATAGTACTGACCAATTAGAACGCCTAGGTATGCAGTTACGAGATGTAATGTTGAGATATGACTAACATCCGCTAGCACGCTACCAATGCTCGTCAGGACTGCCGCTAATCCGACAACTGAATGCAGAGCAGCAACCATCTGCGGCAACTCAGTTGGAGTAATGCGCCGACCCAATATTCCACCTGTGTATACAGTAAATAGATTAACTACTACCCACTCAAACGAATGTCTTATTGGCACGCACCGATAAGGCTCCCCACACTTGCAAGTCCCGCAAATTGTATTAGTACTTCAGGTGGGAATCCGACGGCGAGGAGTGACGCGAGGAAGCCCGAGCTGACGCCCAGAATTCCAAGAATATTACCTTGTCGTGAAGTCAACTGCGACCCAAGCCCCGAAATCGAGCCTGCGAAAAAAAGTTTATCTTGATAAACGCCGAAGTACATTGATATAAATGAAGAGTAATCACTGATGCACAAAACGCTACTAGCTAGGTATCCTGCCTGCACGAGGCCGGCCATGCCCGAAGTTGCAGCAGCGATGTAACCACCACCAAATAGAATACCCGGAATTGCGTACAACCAGGGATACTCAGGAGGATCTGCGGGGCCTGCAGAAAAAAAAGTAATAATTGAGCGCAAAAAGGTTGCCCATAGGAATTAATCCTCACGTTTGAACATGTCTAGCATGCGTTTCGTAATAACAAATCCTCCTGAAACATTCACAAAGGCCAGAAGAACCGAGAGAGCCCCGAGAGCCTGAGGAATTGTCCCAGGAAGGTATCCTCCGCCCATTACAAACAAGCCGCCTACACCGACCATACCTGCAAGAGGGTGAGGTAGTGATGCGACACAATCCATGCAGGCTTACCAGAAATTGCATTTGTAACGCTCATCAGCGGCGAGTGTAGTGCTGGCGACACTCCCCACACGACACGGTATCCAATCAACCCAGCGAGCCCGAATGTAAATACATTACTCATGAATGCTGGACTAGTCAATTTTCCGAGTGCGAGCGCAGCACCCATTCCTGCAGTTACGGTCGCCACCTCTCGCGAAGCCTTTTGCCATGGCGTCACTGCGAGGGTCTCCGCCTTCCTTGCGGCTGCTTCTGCGGTTGGACTCGGGGTCGGAGCAACTGGAGGGGCAGGCCGCGGCATGGTCGGAAGGATCTCGCCTTTGTAGGTGACTATTGAGCCACGGACAACTTCGTCAGATAGATCGATGCCGAAATGCTGTTCCTCAGGTGACATAGAAAGGAGCAGTTTAGTGATGTTGTTCGAGTAAAGGGTCGATGACTGAGTGGGTAGTCGTGACGGAAGGTCAGCATAACCTACAAAACGACTGCGTTAGATTCTATCAAAAAGAGAAGACCGATGACATGCACCAATAATCTTGACACCTTCATAAGTGACTAGTTGGCCAGGAATCGTCGCTTCGCAGTTTCCTCCAGCTTCTGCAGCTAGATCTACGACCACAGATCCTGGTCTCATCGCGGAAACCATCTAAAAGGAAATCAGAGTCTCGCCAGTAGACTTGTGTAAGATCAATATTACCTTTTTCGTGATAAGCTTTGGTGCAGGTTTACCAGGGATTAACGCAGTTGTGATTACGATGTCCACGTCGCGGCACTGCTCCATGAAAAGTTTCATTTCTGCCTCGATGAATTCCTTGGACATAACTTTGGCATATCCACCAGCTCCCGAACCGTCTTCATCGATATCGACCTCTAAAAACTCTGCACCTAGTGATTGTACCTGTTCGCGTGCTGCGGGACGTGTGTCGAATCCGCGTACGATTGCACCTAGACGGCGAGCCTACAAGACACCATTAACGTACGCAAGTCAATATGATCGGACAGGCGTACTGTAGCAATAGCACTGAGACCTGCAACCCCTGCGCCGATGACAAGCACTTTGCAAGGTGGGATCTAGTCGTATGGAAAATAAGTATGATCCGGATTGCAAATCATGCTCACATACCTTTCTGTATAGAAAAATACCAACGGTCGGGTTAGAAAATATCGGATCTGAACATCGAGCTTTCTCACCCAGCTGCCGTGACCTGACCTGTTAAGAAGCGTCCGAAATGATTTGAGGCCTCCAGAACGGCTTTGTATCCGGCGATATTTGCCATAGAACTGCACAACGAAATGAGTTTATAGGCCGTGCTAGACAACGCTTGCCTACGCACCTTAGCGCGTCGAAAACCTGCGCACGAGATATACGGGGTATCATGTCCATAGCAAAAGAAGTAGCTTTGCGAGCAGCTAACGCATGCACAACAGGCTTATTTTGCGCAGGGTATAAAAATGAGATGAGCGTTGTGCCCTCCCGCAGAGTATGCACTTCTCCTTCTGGGCCATCGATACTCGGCGCGCGCACTTTAAGAAGAATATCACTGTCTTTCCATACCACACCGCGCTCGACAAGCGTCGCGCCGGCCTGCACATACGCGTCGTCTGTGAACTGAGCCTCTGCACCTGCGCCCCGTTCAACAAGTATGCGTTGAAATCCTTTCTTGAGTAACAACGCGGTGTTTTGGGGCGTGATAGCGACCCTGCGTTCGTTTGGATAACTTTCCAGAGGGATACCAACAGTGAGCGAGGAATATGGTATGGCTGTGCGAGACTCTTGTAACTCTCCATGTCGTGAAGGCATGAGTCAATTTTTCACGTACCCGTCACTTTCGGCTGGTCTGTTTTTTCTTCATTGTCCCGCCTGGAAGTCGGGTGGTAACATCTGCGAATATCGAGTATAGCTGTCCCACACAGTCGATGGCTCAGCGACACAAGCAGATCTGATTTCGCGCCGTCAACGTACCAATGCGAATTGAACCCCGCAGCTGCGACGCGCCTATCAAACGCGTCCATGAGCGACAAATTGCTACGGGTTTCATCGTGGACGCCCAAGTCATGGCGAACGCTCCGCGCTGGCAAAGACGATGGCCAGTACTTGCTGGCAGCTGGTCGTCGTTGTTTATAGTACAAGCAGCCAGGTTTAGCAGTCGAAGGGCACAGCCGATCAAGATTGCGGGGCCCCGCCGTCGGCACATCTTCGCATCATTACATCAAACCTTGTTTACACCGTGTACAGAATAGACTAAGACCTTTTCACTGAATCCCAGCAAGGAGTTTATACTTGTACATACAACAGCATAGCTTTCGGTGGACCCCTCAGGCTATGCTATTGTAGAGGTTTTATTTTTATAGTAAATNAAAAAATCCNTTTTTATCGATGTATTCTGTGATCATGTACCCACATAACAAAAACGTGTCCAACGCATCCACTGTATGGAAGTATCTGAGAGCCTGAGTGTAGAGTACAATGTGTATTGACTCTATCTCTAAGGTGAGTTGGAGAATGCCTATGCGACCACTGAATTTTGCTGGCATCTTTGAGGGAGCCATCAGCATCTTTAGCACAAATGAGAGGTTCAGGCGTGATGTAGGATTTAAATTTATGTTACGCTATGCACGTGCTAATTTAATACAAACCAGATAGTGGCATGTTGCCTACAATAATATTGTGGCTGGCCAGCCGGTGGAATCTCAGAAGTTACCGATAGGCTCAAAGGCTATTTTGGAGGTTCCAGTATACTAATATCCTTTCAATCTCATGTATCAATACTACTATGAATATATCTCAGCGATGCGAAGGTGAGCATGGAATACACGATGGAAATGAGGAAAGGATAACGCGCACGAGTCGTGTCGGCGTAGGTGCTAGGCTACGGTTTTTTCTTTTTCTTATTTTTTAACATTAGGCTGATCGTTGTCGGTCATCAGGGATGCTCTGCTTCGTAAGTATCATTGGTAGGTAATTGTCTTTGTCTCTATATCACACGCTCCGACTACGCATCTCCAGAACGTCTGTTGGAATATTGCTGCAATCAGGATGCTCTGTTGTAATCCTCATACTCCAACAGATTGCTTCTGTAAGCCGACTCTCTTGTCATGTTGCTTCTTTTAATACATACGAATACAAAAATTCTTATCGTGCATGCACAGGACCTTCTTTGTGACGTACTGCTCCTGTATGTTCACTTGAATATTCTCTGTCTCTCAATTCGAGCGCTCACTACTGCAAATTGAAATATTAGTCCACAAAGTGTCTTGCATCAGATCCTCTGTGCACGCCTCTTTCTTCGCTTACGCCGCTCTTACGAAGTCAACTCCATCCCTAATGGTAATAAGAGCAGTGGTAAAAACTTGCTTTAGAAAAAAAGAAATAAGGGGGTGGTTGCTATTCTTATGCGGGTATGTTTATTGACGTACAGTATATAATACTTCTCGACATGCTTTATATATATTTCCCTTCTTAATCACTACATAATTTATAATATATTCATATGATTGCATCATTGCCATTGCTTTGTTATTGTTCGATCGTTGACTAACTGAATAAACTTGGAGGCTTCGTCAATAGCAGCAGATGTCGACCGTCATTAAGTGACTGCAGGTATAACATGATGGCTCCCACACACGTCTACATTGGGCCGCCTTAACACCGACTAAAGCAATGATAGCGGTCCTTTTTTCTCCTGTCAATTCTATCGTATCAAAACGGTATCCGATTCCAGACGTCACCTGGTCTCGTTCATCGACCTTATACTCTGCCTTTCTCCCATAGTCGTTCTTAGAGACCCCGCTTTCTCTACCATCAGGAAGATTTAAACCATGTTGGACAACATTTCGTTTTTGTGTAACGGAGTCCTGGATACGTCGTTCAAGCAAAGGCCAGTCCCTGAGCGTACGTCGATTTAAGCACGGTCTATATGTCCTGTACCCTGAAGCCTTCGTGGCGTTATCATCAGTGGAGGCCGACGATGTCCTTGTCGAAGTGAAGAAGACTGGCAAGTGCCAATACATTCCATCTCACTGAACTGCATCGCATTAATCTTCATGCAAGGTATCTGTGGGTCGGATGTATGCATGAGAAGGTAACAACAGCGAGCAGTGCAGTACTAACCATATTATTAGGTTCATTTCTATGTTGATGGAAGGGTAGCCGAAACTATAGTAACCGAGCCATTTGTAAGATCTCGTGCATCTTTTCGAAGCTTTCTAACAAGAGTTGTAGGTACTTGGACACGAATCATCAGGAGTCATTGCAAAAGGTTGGGTTCTAATTTATAGTGATGCATATACCAAAACTCACGCCAGATCAGTTGGGTCGCATGTAACAAGCGTGAAAGTCGGTGACCGTGTTGCGATAGAGCGCGGAGAAACCTGCCGCGTCTGTGATTTGTGCAAGGCCGGGCAGTATCAAGTGAGTGTATTATTCTTACAATATTAGATAATATTAAATGTTCCGCCTGTTTCGTCCTCGAGCTTTGCGCCGATGCGCCCTTTGCAGGCGATCATCCGAGAGACGGGACACTTGGACGTTACTACAAGTTGCCGGCCGACCTAACGTACAAGCTCCCTGATCATCTCACCCTCGAAGACGGCGCAGTGGTGAGTGCTAAATAGGTATTGTCAATCTCATGGGAAAGGGTGTTGATAGTCACAAAACAGATAGAGCCTCTGTCTGTCGCCGTTCACGTCGTATCTTACATCGCGCAGCTGCGCGCAGGTAAGAACGTCGCTGTTTTTGGATGTGGCCCTGTCGGTCTCTTGTGTATGGCCGTCGCGAAGGCATTAGGCGCCATGCGCATCATCGCGGTCGATATAATTTCGTCTCGTCTCGACTTTGCAAAGAGTTATGCTGCGACAGACGTATTTCTTTCGCCGCCTAGGGACAAGGGGGAAAGTAACATTGNTTTTTTCAAAGAGGGCTGCAGACAGCCTGNAAAAAACAATTGGGCATCAAAGAGAGGGGACCTACTGGTATCGATCTTGTAATAGATGCTTCTGGCGCAGAAACTTGCATTCAAATGGCACTAAATGTCGCTAAGGTCGGGGGAACTCATGTTCAGGTAATTAATTCTCTATCGCAGGATCGTTACACCAACCTCACGACTTTGTAGGTTGGATTTGGTCCCAAAGAAACACAAATACCAATTTCCCTACTTCTTCAGAAAGAGCTGACTATGAAGGGTTCATATACATACGGTGTAAGTGTCTTATTGATGCTCTTAGTTTTATTCAGAGAGAACTCACTTTAGATTAGGCGGGCGACTACCCTCTCGCTCTCGCCTTGGTGTCCTCTGGGAAAGTGGATCTAAAGCCATTAGTGACGCACAGGTAAGACTACCCAGTCTAGAATTAAAGATTCATTGCATTTAACTCGCATTTCGCCGTCGTCATTGCCGTCGCAGATATAAATTTGAAGATTCTATCGCTGCTCTTGAAGCGACTAGGACAGGGAAGAGCACAGATGGAAAGCCCGTGATTAAAGTGCTGATATCTGGTCCAGATACGGACCCCACAGTATTGATTTGAATATAAATGTTCGAGAGTTCATCGTGGCGGGCTTCTACTAGTACTGATGGTGTAGTACGTAGTAATCAAATAAATCAAATAATCAAATACAGTGAATTCAAAGACAGTAGTGAGTTCTATCGTTAATTAATTAATATTATGTCACACCTCGACAGTGATTTGAACATCACGTGTTCGCGGTCCACCTAAGGATTTGATTCTTCCACTAAACTCAGAAAACAAAATCTGATAGACAATTGATGCCATCACTTTATCATCCCAATGAGTAAGAGTTTTCTCTGCCAGTGAGAATATCAAGAACATCGACTAGAAGTTGTTCTTCTCAAAGACTATCATTTTAGTCCATCTACTAGATTCCACACTACTTATAACTTGCACGGAAAATGTTGTTTGGATCAATTGTTTTTCCCGACAAGCATCATAGCGCATCATAGCCACGATCTTGGATACACGATTATGACTGTCTCAAAGAAGTATGTCAATTCTGGCCGGGGAAATAATTTATTTGCTTAAGCCTTCCTTTCTTTCGATAAGTTTTTGTTAGACTTTCCAGAGTTGCTCTCCATCAAAAGGTATTGCCATTGTGATACTACTCAAAATCAACCCGACTGTTGAAATTGATTCAGGTAAATCTAGGACCATCCATCCAGACTTCTGACTGAGCCTTCTGCTCTCTCACAATCTAGCATTCTGATTATAGAAGCTTGATGCTGCTGCAGAATTAACGGATACTCTGATATAGTATGGCTGCGACCGCGAAGATCACGTCTTCAAGCTTACTGCTGCCCAGATGGTAACTACGCAAACTTGCAGGAGAAGTATAAAGCCAATCTTCGCTGGTTTTATTCACAGCACTTTGAATTGGTGCCTCATGGAAGAGATTTCGCAATCCCAGCTTTTTGAAGTTTTGATAGGCAGAGTAAGTCGGGGCACTTTCTTGCTCAATGCATACAAAACACACAGCTAATTGCGTTATTTCAGTATACCATAGGTCATGTTGATCAGCATGTATCTCGAATTGTGTACTGACATATTTAACACAGTTGTAGCGTTGACCGTTCAAGTAAGAAGATATCGCCTTAAAGACAAGTCATGAACTAAAAATAATATCAACAAAACGTCAGATATACGACTACTTCACTTCCGTTGATGAAGAAGTTAGTGAAAGATCACGAGTCCTCGAAATATTAATGATGCATCTCAAACATGTTTTCTAGGTGCGCCTCGTCTGGTCTCGAAGCTTCAGCACGCCCCAACTCTTATTCTTTCTCAACCGTTACATTCCTTTCTTTTCTTCGGCCGTCTCTGCATATTGTGAGTGATTCTAGTTTGCCCTTATGGTACTATAATGCTCNAAAAAAAAACTACACAACGCACAATTCACTGTTTAGACATTGTTCTAGAGAGCAATCCTGATGTCAGTCCTAGAGAATCATTCACTATGTATCGCTATAACTGTGTCTAGACAGCCAACTAATGCCTAGGTGATTTGTTTTTAGAGATGTAAGAGCGGACTCGACTCGCTTACAGGCAAGGTGTGCTCCTTGAATATCACATGGAACATGCTGACGATGAAAGCCCCAGTTTTGAACACTCTTGGCATGCTCTCAGCCGAATGTTCGCATCGTTATTGTTACTTCTATCGGATTATTTATTTACCAACTAAACAAAAAGATACATTTTTGCTTCGCGCTGATGCGGTCTGGGGACGTAAGCGATCAATAACGGTGCTACTGTTCTCCGTCTTTGCTGTTCGTCCACAGACAAAACATCGTACCTTTTTATCTCTGACAAATGCTACAATATAGGGCACGGCGATTTGGTTCATCTGTGCTTCAGCTGAACATATCGCATCAGTAACTAGTAAGCTCCTGATTTCTCTCCTTCTTCAATCTCTGAGTGGATGGTTCTGTAGTTATTCGAGTTTCCTTCTCGTCAGGATGTTTGTATTCCTTCAATAAGAGAGAATGGACTCGCATACTTATATTCGCTATCTGCGATTTTCGTGAGTCGATAAAGTATGCCCATCTCTGGATTTAGAAAGTCATACAGTGTATTCTCCCTGTTTATTCAGTATCGTTAGCTTTATTCATAGTTAAAGCGTTCTCGTATTGTGAGTCATCTTGTCCTTCTTGCATACTACATATCTCATTGTAAGGATAGCTAGTACAGCGATGATGCGGATGCTTTTTGAAGACGGTAGGAAAATATGACTGGGTTTAAGTGAAATCTTCTGACGAACCTTGTACACAATAGGATTAACGTACATGTGCTTTATATCAGGTAATGTTCATGCTCTTGGTCACTTTTAAAATATAGGTACTTATCGTTACCTACTCTCTACGGTTTTAGGTTGGACGGTTTTGAACCTCATTCTTACGATAAAGGCTCCTGTAAGTACATTATCAATATCAAGCGCGCGCATAATCGAAGCTAAGCTTCGATCATCTCATTAAATATCTAGTCCCTTTTGATGGACGACTTTATCTTGTAAGCATCTTCATCTACGCAGATAATAAATCACTCAGGTCGTCTTAAAATTTCAGGCTGGAAGCTATCCTGATCAATGTGCTCTGCTCTCGCATGCTCCTTCGAATTCGTCGTGTACGAGAGGCATCAGCATTCTCATCAGAAGAGCCATCTTATTCCACCTTTCCTGGATAGAAAAGGATCCAAAATATGTGAAGTAGTAGGTGCCATGAATGTGTATGTATATTGAGTAGGGGCAACGTGCGCAAACTCAGTCTGTGTGAGAAAAAAAAATCGATTGCCCTATTAGGCTCTGCCGGTACCGGCAGAGCAGCATACTGTGCTTGACGGGGTAATGAACAACTTAAGGCTGCTCACTCAGGGAAAATAAACTCAGCACAGTTATGTCAATTAAAAGTTGATAGATAGGTACATTAGGATACTAGGAACAACTACATGCTGCTAGAATTCAAATATATGCATAAATGAATATTTACATGAATAATGAACAAGTGTGAGAACTTAGAATTTGCGCACACTCGACGGGGTAATGGACAACNTTTTTTTAAGGCATATCCTTTCTGGAAACAATAGGTTACACATAAATTTTTTTAAATCTATGGATACATTAGCATCTTGTTTATAATCCTATGACAAAATATCTTTGAAGTAAATTTGTTTAATAATTTAAATGTGCTGAGGAGGAAGAGAACATAGAAATGAACAGGCGTGGGAACGCACTGTCGCGCGCCATTTTTAAATCTTGCAAGCCGTGGGAATGCAACTTTTGCCCCCGAAAACAATTCACAAGCACGCTGTAGCTCAGGAAATTACTATTCTATAGTATAACACAGTACAAATTAGTCCTCCTGGATTTTTTTAAGAATAGAATTCAATGAAACTCCCAATTAAACTGTACTTTTAGATTGCATCTTGACCAACACAGTAGTGCAAGCATATCTCCACTGAACACTTCTCAGGCATTGCTAAAAAAGCTTCAGATGAAAATATTAGTTACTGAAATAATTATAAAAGCACAGGTAGCAAGAAAAAAAGTAGTGCTAGGACTTCATGAGACAGTAGTATGAGGTGCTTCAGCCTCAAAACAGCATAATGATTGCAACCTCAATATGTCATTTCACAATCACCTTGAAGTCTTGAAAAAATAACAGAATGCTAGGAGAGTATCTCAAAGACTACTGTGAAAAGTTTTATGGAGCTGCGACACATTGCACTGTATACAAATTTTTAACTGGAGATTCTTTAGCAAATCATCAAAAATACTGGTTTTCAGATTTGGTAAACTCATATTAATTGTTTCTGATATGCTGAAGCTTCCAAAATTTCAGAGATGGTTAATAATGTATGAAACTATGTATGCATATTTTTGCATAAGGATTCATCAAGTTGTTGAGGTTGGGCAGTGAGTTTTGTTCATTACAGGGTGGCTGTTCATTACCCCATCAAGCACAGTATTGTCACTTTTCAGTGCAAATAGGTTCATGGCTCAAAAACTCACTTTGAGCACTTGCTCTGGTGGGATAATATGCTCCTTTCATATGGCCTTCAGGCTCAATTTTTTAGTTTTGACTTCCTAATGGTTTTACAACCCAGAATCAAGCTTATATCTCTGAAATTAAAAACTCAAGCCTGAAGGCCCCCTTCCCCCATATGAAAGGAGCATATTATCCCACCAGAGAAAGTGCTCAAAGTGAGCTGCTGAGCCATGAACCTATTTGCACTGAAATGCAAGATTTTAGGCACATGTCACGCTCTGCAGGCTTGTCACGTTTTGTGACACATGAAAGCGCGTGATGAGTGACAAGGTACCATAATATGCATTTAGTTTGGACACAAATATTACATGGTATATAGAGTAAAAACTGTATACTCTACAACTTCTCAGGAGATAATGGTCATTAGTTTTGATGCAGAAAGATGTTTGTTGCAGGGAGGCAGTATCTGTAGCTGTATGCCACCAAAATTTCCAAACGCGGCCGTGCCGATCATTGTCACTGTCACAAAAATTGCCTCTATCGAAAGAAATCAGGCCGAAAAAACGCGATCACGTGACACTCTCATTCGACAAAGCTGCACTCCCTCGACTAAATCCTCGGCGTTCCCATTCCCCCCTCCACATGTATTCATCTTGCCTTCCAATGCGTTACATCTCTACCATGCAACCGAGGGGTCGGACGATCAGGCCATCGTCCCAATGCCGTTGCCCGAGCAGCCGTCTCTCACCGAGTCTGAAAATAAGGTGCGCATCTACCGATGGCACCACTGATCGAAGCTGACCAGTGTTGTGTAGGCTGTAACACCAAACCCATTGACAGAAGCTACAGCTTCACTTTCCGACTCGTCATCCGAGTTGACCGACGAGGCCCGCGCTCTTGAACTAGTTCAAGCAGCAATCAGCGGATCCGTAGACATAGCAGGTGATTTCCATAGGCTCAACCAGCCCACATCGACGCCTGTAAGGGTCTTTTTCCCACCTCCAACTAGACAGCCCGACTCTAGCGTGGATAAGGCCACGCTGAACACGATGCTCAGCCTGGCACGGATGATTATTGCCGCCACTTCAGCTACTCACCTATAGGACTTCATGGTATCGATGGATAAGAAGCCGACGACGAAAACGAAAACGACTGGAAGTGTGATTGGAACGTTAGCGATGGAGATGCGACTCATGCGAGTGATTGCGAAGACGCGTCATTTCCTCGTACGGTTTATGCGCCGCAACTAGACATGAGTCCCGTTCGCACCGGAATGCGGACCAGGACATGAACACGGAAACGCGTTGCAGCTGCCCTAAGTGCGTGCATGCCTCACAATGAACAATATCTCGCGATTGAACATCTGATCCCCAAAGGCGCAGGGTTCCTGATATAGTTGCCATCCAGAGGGAAGAGTCTGGAGAGTTCGCTTTCGAGGGTGCGTAAGACGCTGGTGAACCTGTACAATTGTTGCCCAAGATGGAAGCATAATAGGAAGAGCAGGATGGCTTGTAGGTAACTCGAAGAGCTGACAGCTAGACATCGCCGTAAACCTCCGTCCCGAAGGGCTTGTATATTAAAAGGCAGAAAACTACTGACATTTGTAACAAACAAAGATGAATAGCCATCCGATCTTGTGGCATGAGATGTAACTAAATGCCCATGCTCACCTGACTCGCAAACGATGAGTACCACAAGGCTAATCCATTCAATCTTGAGACGTTAAAGATAGAGGCACCCCATACAGCTTGAGCCAAGTCCCAACGCTTCAGTGGAATGAGCTCCTACGGAAAGTTACAGAGAAAAACTTGATTCACTTGAGCTCCTGCTGATGTAGAATACGGTAATTAATCCAGGTCCCGCAGATGGAATCCTGTGCGTCAATGCGGAGAGACACTATTATTCCTGTTTAGACAGTTCATTACACGTCTCGGAAGGGACTTACGATAGAGGATAGGAGGAGATGCACCAAGACAACACCTGTTGCTCATATATGGCATATACACTGATGAAGAGAGTGCCTTCATATCGACACATCTGCATAGATAAAGAGACGGACGAATGGATCAAGAGAGTAACGATTAATGAATGCCAGCAATAAAACAGATATAACCTCTTACATTCTGCAATTATGGCTCCCGATGATGCTGTTGTGGCTACGAAATAATGCGCAGGGTGACATAACTGGATAGATGTCGAAGAGAGAAACGCGATTTATGAAGGGAGCCATGTAACCAGTCAGGTTGTGGGAAGTCATTAAAAGGGGTGCAGCGGAAAGGATGTACATTTTGGTTTGGGATGAAAAGTAGAACTTTCAGAATGCGTGCTATGTGATGGGTGCGATGGATGAAATTAATATAGACGAACATAAGAAAAGGTTACACAGGACTATCTTAATTACAGTACATTGCTATGGACGTTGCGAAGAATAGCATATAGCGATTGAGGAGAAATGGGATATGTATAGAGAACGTGTTTCGCCAGAGCCAGATGTAGTGGATCTCAACAGGAAACCCCTCAAAACCTTGAAACAGACTTTTTTTTTCCGACCATAGNAAAAAATCACCTCATCATCAACGGTTGTTGTAATATAGTCATAGTTCTAGAAAATATTATTGTCAGCTGAAAGGTAGAGTATGACTCTAAAAGAAACAATCTGCCTGCAAAACGAACGTCCCAACTTCAGCGCAGAGTGAGATTCTTTGTTATTCTTAGGTAGAGGCCCATACTTGCGGATTGCATACTAAAACGTCTACCGTCAGAGGAACGGATCGTGAATACTCGGTGATGAAAGGACACGCACCTGTACCAGGTTCGCGTCTCTGACAGTCTCGGTAAAGTTGAAGCTAGAGCCAACCTCTGATTGGGAAGGAAGTAGCAAAGAAAGTAAGGGAGACATAGCGAGCGAATGTAGATGTCAGAGAGCGACTACATCAATTTAAGTTAAATGAATGTTCCAAGATAATAAATAGGGCGAAGATCTTCAGAGTTTAAGATTACAAAGTGAGACGCATTTCACCAGATATAATGTGGGTATTTAAAATAATGGGCGGGTGCTCATCGCAGCCTTGAGCAAGGCAACGAAGGCAACGCCTCACTTCCATGATCGAGCATGGCGGTGAATTGAGAGTCTAAATACAAGCAATTAGTTTGCGACCACAACTAGCAAAAGATTGAGGCCGTTGACATGACGCGATGGCAATGTGTTGCATTACTTTTCAAAAGCTGTTGTGAGTTACCAGATACCACTACACCAAGATGATTGTCAGATATATTCAGATGTGCGAGCGAAGATGAACATGGGGTCTGGCCACTTATATTGGTTGCCTAGTGCTTTGCAGAAAAGCTCAAGATCGTGATGAGTGTCGCTGATGTATCAGTGAAGGAATGACCACTACTAATAGACGGTTATTTTGACCGATCATTGCAGCTAGATGATGGTTGGAACTAGAGGAGGACTGAGTAAGTATCATTTACCTTCAGGCAGTCACGCCTGACTGAAACTAGCAGGTCACGCCGCGGGAGTTACAGTAACGTTAGTGCACGTGACAACTTGTTCTGCGGCCCGGGAGTCCGGCAGCAGGACTCACACTCAACAATACTATATAATATTAGCTGGCTGTAGTCTCTCCGACTTGGCAACTACCGTTGTCCTATCAAGAGCTTGAGCGCACTCAAATCTTTTTCAGAAGGTCTGTCAGTAAGCATCACCTTAGGCCTTTGATAAATGGTGTCTGTCTGTTTTTGATTAACGGCCCCCTATCAATGATGGGGTTCAGCTGTAAACAATTCATTTGAACAGTGGGATATCGTCACAGCGAGCAAAAAGGTATCATTGTCCCCGGCCCGTCTATTGATGCGTCCTAAAGTCCTTGCGCTGCGGAAGATGAGCAAGGTGTCTCATACGTGCGTGCCGCAGTTCATTCTTGGACCCTCTACATATATTGGTAGCCTCGAGTTCTCCGAGCGGATGATACCTGCATCTCAAAGCTCTCCGTCAAGTTGACCAGGGATGGTGACACCCTGTGTCCGTAAGACAGATATATATCTTGGTAATATCTCGCCTACCAAAACTATCCTGCCGAAGCATGAAATACAAATTTCTTCTTCAGTTTATTTCGTTTTGTCCGTATTGACTCGATGCTCTTTGATACCACGGCGGTTTTCTGCTTGAAATTGCATGCCAAATCTATACGAAACCTCAAGCACTACTTGCAGTTAACGATAACGGTCACAATAATTTATTACCGGGCTTCATCCTCTCAAAACTATAATTTGGTCCTTTGCCCTTCTTTTCCTGTGGAGTCTGGTCCTGTGATACACGAAGCTTTCTATCTATCCCTGGATATGGAAGGACTCGATAAGAACGCTACGCCGAAGCCATTCAATACCAACTAGCCCTATACTTGACTACTAGCACGTCTCCAAGGACCCGTCAGACCTCCCACGCTTCCAAGTCGGTACTGGCTAGCTGCCATTTTTCTGAGTGAGATCAAGTCCGAGTGCATGGGATTAATATTATAGCGTCTTCTTTGACGTTTTCTCGGCGACGGTTCGGTTATTTGTGTCTGGCTTCAACTCAATATCCTCTGTTTGCGGATGTCAAGAACACGCTCCCAATGGCTATCTACAGACGAGCGCAACATACCCCTGAATAGGACTAGCTCTAAGGCCTAGAAGGGAGGAAGGCGAGAAGAGAAAGAGCTGCCAGACATTGTGTGCGTGACCGCCGTCGGACAATGCACTCTGGTGGAGGGATGCTACCGAGGATAGACCTATCTCTGGCTTTGCATCAAACCTCCCCGCGCCTTCGACAGGTCTGCGTTGCCAAGCGTGCAAGGCACTTGCGCTTTATTTTAGGTCAAGTAAGTAGTAGTAGTAGCGAGACGGCCCGCTACGCCTTAGGTTCGGGCCCGGGTGTATGTTGTGCAAAGCTTGGATACCTGTTGGTTCCGCGATGCATACGGATTATCGTATTGGTGAGACTTGAAGAGAACAGAACGAATGCAATTTGCAGCGAGTTCTTGACTTCGGTGGGTCCTCGAGCTCTATAATGTATAAATAATATAATATTAATGTAGGCGGCCGGAGGGACGGGCGCGCGGAAGAGGAGGGGCGG
>SGPK01000329.1:0-28145 GCA_004802695.1 Phellinidium pouzarii
AGCCATTATTCTATAATGCTTCACCATCAAACTGCCCAATTTCTACTCTACAGGTCGCATCTGGACGAAACACTGCTACTGTGCGACGGAGGAGGGTGAAGAAACACTAGCATGATCTCTTCTAGCTAATCCATCATTCTATAGTGTAACGTTTTCCCTGCTGAATTGCTAGTCTACAGGTAGTATTCAGGCTGAGACAATGTTGAAGGTGAAACATGCCTTCAATTACGAGACGACTTGTGCATACGACGGACGCCTCTATGGACGGAGATGTTCCGAGAAGGTGCCTCTTCTTTGGACTCACTGTCTGCAACGGACTCGGAGCGTGGAGTTGGAGCGATATAATGTTATGAATTATTAAGATACGCCATAATTCATTAACGCGCCTATGACCTACACGATTCCTACGTTACATGTACGAATCAAATCTGAAGTCATCAAGAGCCCCAGCCTGGTGACGCAGGTGAAACACTCCTGCAATCGTGAGACGCTCCTGGCGTGCGACGGACGTGAGGACGAGAGCATAGAGACTCGAGGGGGCTGGCCACTTCCTTGATTCCCCGGTGCTTAGTCCGAGCGTGAGGGAGGGAATGGAATGGAATATCTTGATAAATCATTCTTTATATATCACTCTTCTTACTAAATTACTCGTACTTTTATAAGGTCCCCGAGCTCCAATCGGAAGATGCGACAGACATGATAACAAAAATCGAACAAGTCATTTCCTTAATATCGCCTTTTCTGCATTTAACATTCTTTCTTTTATCAGATCGTATTTTATATTGTAAATGCTGCTTTAATCGCAAGACACAATTGGCGTGCGACGTACATACGCGCTGGGACAAAAGGATGGGAGAGTCGAGGAGGCTGACCACCTCTTTGGTTCTTCCGTACTTCAGTCTTTCGTACTTTAGTCTTAGCGGTGGAAGACTGGTCTGGGGCATTTTCAATGTGAGTTCCCAACTAATTACTCGAGTCAGATTTAATATTCATGAATGTGATTAGTCGGAGAAATACATAGGTATGCGTGCGTCTTGCTATAGTATACTCAATCAAGAGTTTCTCGCCGAACGATTCGGGTGACTACTACTAGTCTCACATACATTTACTCGCTTGTGCGCGTCATGGTAAGTAAGTAATTTCTTTTCTTTATCCTGAATTCAGTCTGCTTCTTCATATTTCTAGTAGTTACGTTGACCGTGTTTGAGGACGTGGTTGTGGCTGACATGTGGCGAGGATTGGCCACCCTTCGCGACTTGAACGCCTTAAGCATCCAACTTGTCGCCGGAAGCGCGAAATGAATAGGACGTTCCCATTGTACATCATCTGCCTCAGTAGTAATTCACGTACGAAGTCTGATATTTTCCCATCTGATCCATTTTAGAGGATGCACAGGAAAATTCCGGAGGACGGCGGCTGAGGCGGAGAACTTATGAGGCTGACCACTTCTCGAATCTAAGCATGAGCCACCTCCAGGGGAGCTGAAGGACAAGACATCTCGAGGGTGAAAGTATATTCAAATACATATATGTGAACTAAGTTTCAAGAAGACAGTCAAATCAGGCTCCTCGAATTCTCTTTAAAACGAAGGAAGACGAGTCAGTTGTTCATACCAATAGCAGCCTCTGGCAATCTCCGAAGCAGGCCCTGGGGATGACGGGTTGTGAGGGCTGGCCATCCTAATACTTCGAATTCCTAAACCGATATTAATGTCCCCGCGGGCGAAGTATTATGCGGAGTACATCGCATTCTTGTTCAGGGATTGTCTTTTTCAGTGCAACAGACGGCGAGGCAGAAGCATCAATGTAGTGGCGAAAAGAGAAGATATAGCTCAATGACGCGTCGCTATCCGTACGTCCCTTACGCAGGGACTATCACCACTGGCGTCGAAAGCTTTCAACTAAGCACGCTAGGTCTCCTGGATGAACTTGTTCATCTTCACGAGCGACCCGCGATCTGACATACGGCACCCCGCTCACTCGATCGCAAGCACACTCGCCTCGATCTTCATTACTGACTGTTCTCCGCCAACCCCACGCTATCCTTCATAAGATACCTAAATCTTTCCATTAACAGCATTGACGCAGCACGTTTGCACTAGGCGACAGTGAAACGCTTACATACGACGATTACTGCGGCTGACGTAGTAACACACAGTGCGAATGCACAAAGAAAATCTAAATAGATGAAAACGTAAAGAGACTTGAAGCGGTATTTCAAGACTTTAAAAGAAGTACGTTTTATTTTCCTTCGTCTTAGCCCTTGGGAAGCGAGATTGGAACCTTCTCATTTTATACTCTATTCTTTATCAATCAATGGTTCTCATTTATTAACTCAAATACGTTAGAGGTTTGTACAGGTAAGTAAGGACCAGAGAAACTGTCACTAGCAATGCCTCACGACACAATCCCATAATACGACCGAATATACGTTAAATGGGTAGAAATTGCAGAGAAGTGTAGAAAGGATTCCCTCAGAAAAACTAAGTCGCCTGTGGGAACAGATTTGGKTTTTTTTTGTAAAGAAGATGGGGAGACAGATGCGAGGTCCGCTGATGAACTTCAAGAGTGCACGAAAAGTGGAAAAAATTGCACTGTGATTTGGGACAAAGGGGTTAATCGTACGTAGGGGAAGTTTTTTTGGTCTGATATCAGGAAAGATTGACCACAGGCAGTACTACTAGTGACGAAAAGCGAATATTAATGGAAAGATTGATGGTTATTAGACCATAATAAATAATAGACAAGAAATATTTACTACGTAAGCAGAAATGACTCAGACTCAGCTGGCATGCATGGGAAATAATTCTGATTGATGCTACCTGCTATGCATCGGTTCGGTGAGAATGCGCATCTTTTTGGACAATGTCGCTCGCCTTCGTCCTCCACCACAATGACCCTGTCGTCATGGTGAGTGACCATGGGTTCACGAAATACTGGGTAGTAGATCCACACTGTACTTGAACGTACTACAATCTGATTTATCTGGTTGGAAGTATGTTTCGTTGCCTGGACACTAATTCTAATCTGCAAGTTCAACGTACTTCCGTCTTGTCCTCTCTACGCGACTGATGCGAGCACGTCGCCATCACAGCCTCCATGTGTACTTGTTCTGCCTTACAAACGACATCAAAATCACATTCCCAGATTTCCGTTTAAATGCCTTTTGTCAAGTGGATGGGCCCCAGAGTTTCGTCTTCTGCACTTGCTTGACTAGAATCAACTAGCTGTTAGTCTGTGACCGCTGCTTCTTTCGCTCTTTAGCATGGCTTCTGTCTGCGTCCTCGCCCTTGTGCTTTGGGTTTCTCTGCCGGTTTATGCCTATCCTTTGTCTCTCGCAAAGCCAGTTTCGATTTCTGGAATTGCACTCGGGAACACGTTAGATGGATTGGCAAGACGCCAGTCAATCACGTCACTCTCGACGACTCAGATATCTGCATTTGAACCCTTCTCGATCTTTGCTAGCGCAGCTTATTGCCAGCCGAGTGCGACGATCAACTGGAGCTGCGGAGGTGAGCGGCTTTCTCCTGTATCTTCAATACATGATGCCCTGCGACTGACGAGATGACGCCCCTTTGGAAGCCAACTGCAATGCTAACGCAGGCTTTCAACCTACTGCATCCGGTGGGGATGGCACCGACACGCAATTCTGTAAATTATATTCTTTTGTGAACGCAACTATCTATCATCTATATCTAATGATCTCCTTTTCTTTTGTGCCTGATCGACAGGGTACGTTGGCTTTGATCCAGCGTTAAACTCTATCGTCGTCGCTCATCAGGGAACAAACCCAGAGTCTATGTGAGCAAACAACCAAAGATCTCATAGAAGCGTCTCTCAATTTATTTATGTATTTCCAACTCCTAACTCCTAACTCCATACACTTGATAGTCTTGCGGATCTTACTGATGTCGACTTCTTCCTGGATAATCTCAATTCGACGCTCTTTCCTGGAATCGACTCCTCCATACAGGTGCACAACGGATTCGCAGACGAGCATGCAAAGTTTGTGAATTTAGTTTTGTATACTACGATGAAGCCTTTCAACTCTAATCTTATTGTTTTCCTCTGAATAGAGTCGCCGATCTCGTACTCGCCACAGTGCAGACTACGATGTCTTCCCACTCAGGAGCATCTGTGACGATGGTCGGTCATTCTCTCGGTGCAGCACTTTCCCTCCTCGACACTGTCTTCCTTCCACTCCATCTTCCGTCTAGCACCGTTTTCAAGACAGTCGGCTACGGCATGCCCCGCGTAGGCAACCAAGCATTCGCAGACTACATTGACGCGCACGTCACGGACCTCACACACGTCACCAATAAGCAGGACCCCGTTCCAACGGTCCCTGGCAAGTTCTTGGGCTTTGTCCACCCAAGCGGTGAAGTACACATCCAAAGCTCTAATGGATGGGATGCCTGTCCCGGTGAATCAGAACTCGTAATCATTGCAGAGACGTTATTTTTATTCTGATTGTTGCAAAAACGATATAGGCCAGGACAATCCATCTGATCTCTGTAGCACTGGCGTCGTCCCGAACGTTTTTGAAGGGAGCGTGTCAGACCATGATGGGCCATATGACGTTGTGACTATGGGCTGCTGATAAGGAATGGCCTGTTTTGTTTTGTTTTTTCTAGGGTTTTGTAGGGGAACCGTTGTTTAATTGTTGTATAACTAGACAATAGTTGTTTTCTGGACTTTGGAAAATGCTGATTTTCTTAGTATACATACATAACAATAAGGAACCGATCTTAATGTAGATGGCATGCAGACCCTGCCGCCGTACTACATTATATCTAAACAGTTTATTCATGCAGCACGCTGCTCGGTATCAGGTACCCTCCAACTTGGTGGCGTCTGCCCACCCAGACCAGTACTCTCTCCTGCTATGCTTTTCTCATACAATCTCCTCAACTTCGGATTCCGAGCCGCCAGATACTTCAATTTGCTGTTTGATTTTCTTGCTACTGCCAACGTGTTCGAGATCCATTTTCTCTTCAACGATAGGCTCAAGCGCCTTATCTTTATCTCGTTGATCGTGTTCTCCTTTGCAGTGGATCCGTCCCTTGTGTTGTTTCCAGTTTGTAACATCGTAGGTCCTTCCGACAAGTGCAAGCCATTTTCCACAAGGCTTGCACCATACGCGACCGGGTTCGACGGCTCCCGATAGCTGGTCTGCCTTGAGAATCGCACGTCGCTGCTGGACTACCAGTGCTTTTTTCGTCGCTTTGGCATCGGGTAATGTTTTAGAAGTTCTCACTTTCCGCTTTCCCTTTGTATTTCGCGTACGTTGTTGAATATCCAGCCGTTCGACTTCCGCCCTGTAGATGGACCTGGCAGCGAGTAATCAGCGGACAGCATCGCCGCCACAATGGCCATACTGACACTAGTACTCACTGCAATGATTTGCATTGCACTTTATGTTCAAGCCAACCATATAGCCCATGTTTTCCGCCTAATGTAAAGCTTTTGTTGCATGCCGAGCATCGCAGACGCTTCTTCTCCCAATCTATTTCACGGATGTCCAAATCCTCTTTAAGAATATTGTCGTTGTCTTCCGAAGACAGTCGCAAATTAGAAGTAAGAAAGCTGTAGACGGACACATCTTCCGAGTGTCTATCCCTTGGAGAAGGGAAAACACGAGTGTGAGAGTAGCGGGTACGCATACAGCGACTATTTTTCGATGTAAGGAAAGACTTTGCCAATAGACTATAAGCATAAACCGTGGACGAACATTTGCTGCAAGTCGCCATTTCTCATTCTGAAGAGGATTGTGTGCTCTGTAGCGCTATCTTTTTTTCGAAAACAATCATCATTGTCCTCTCCTTGAGAAGACTCTATCTCGCCCTCCAAGTCGTCTCCGATATCACGTTCATATCTAGTTTTCTTGTAGCTTTTCCGAAGGTTGCTATCAATCATGACTATCTTGTGTTTCGGTATGCTATAATATATCGTATTGGCTTACTAGTACTGTGCCTTTTGCTTATCTGACCTCCGCCGCTTGCCAGCCTTGATACGTTCCACATCGCCCGGACTTGTATGCCTATCGTCCGCATCGTTGCCTGCGTCAAGCCGCACCCTGCCAGTGTGTACCCTCCAATCAATACGTTTAGTGCGACGATCTACTACATGTCGACGTGCATCATACTTAGCACTTACTTCGACTTGGAGTCCGTGTTGACTGCTTCTCCTGTTAATGGGCCAGCTGTAATATGTAGTAACTCCTGATGCCGTCGGATTGAATGTGTCGTCACGCCGGCTGACATATGGGGGAGTTCAGTGCTGGTTTCAGTCTTCGATAAACATATATATCTCGGATAAAAGTAAAATTAAAATAAGAATGATTCCCACTGTTTAAGCTTCACATTCGTTATACGGGGAGGGTCGCGGATTCCACATAGGGGATGGGGCGAAGGAACTCAGGCTATCATCGACGACTCCGACTCATGATGTACTGAGTACGTACAATACTTTCAATGTCACCCTTGTCTCTGGGGCGGAGGTACTAAGAAGAGCAGAGCATGATTTAGAACCGAAGCAAAGTACTTAAAGCTTATTTAGAGATCAACATAGAAAGCCTTTCAACTCAAGCTTGTCAGAGCCACTGATTCAGTCTTCTAAGGGCATACGGAATAGAAGTCATAATCAAGTTCGCAGGGGATTTATCCTCGAGACTAGTTTAGCAATAAATAATGTATATTCAAGCCATCCATCCTCAAAGCAAAGCTACAACATGCCTGGGTAGTTTTAAATAGTTATGTGGCTGTCAAAGCAAATCAAAACACAGTAGAGACAGTCACAAAAGCAAAATAAGGACCACCCTATAACAAACAAATCAAATACATTAAAAAAAGGGAAAGTAAGAATCCGAAAAGCTTCCAAAGTTGATGAATAAATATTGACGAGAACAAGATTATAACCTTATCAATCTTAGATCTGCATGTTAGTGCGCATCTCTCTCAGGGAATCGAGCTGAGAAACTAAGGACGAAACGAAAGTTAATTTTTCTAATCTGGTTACGGTCAGAATATGTTTGACATACCGAGTACGGGATAAACAGGTGCAAGAACGGATAGTATGGACATTACACGTTCCAGTTCTTCGATTAGTACACCAGGTATAGTGTAGTCTATAATGCCTCCCTGCTCCTGCTGAGGCCCTTGCATTTGCATCGTGCGAGAAATCTCGCGCATGAGTACCTTGCATGAGGTGACAAAGCACGGCTGAGCCGAATTTAAATAGATATAGCGTCAAATGATATCAATGTGATGACACGAAAGCACAAACCATAACGAATGGATCGAGCTCCGCTATGCCTTCCTCATCCAAGTTTCTAAGGAGTGTTGAAATATAACGTGCCGCTTGTACGCAACGCACGTAAGCTCCGGGATCCATGGGCGCATTGCGCTCGTGCAGGCGCACAAATGATAGGAACGCGGTCGCATGAATGCCAACAAAGCGCGCCTTCAACGCGGTCGGTGCAGTGCTATCAAGTGCAGCCAGCGAAGTCACGAAAGCAAATATTGTCGCATCTGTGGCTCGATTGTCCGAATCTAAAAACTACATGAGCAAAAGAACGCTTCTGTTGTAAAAATCAATCACCTGATGATGGCAATGTCGCATGATATGAAGCGTGTTCACATAGAAAACATGCTTTAACGCTCAGTGCAGGGTAACTGAATCCTGACGTAGAGTTTCTCTGTTCTTCTAAGAACTGTTTGAGGGGCTGTGACACCCTAGATTCTGAATACCCCTGCTTTCAATCAATCAATAGCAATTGGAAGGGCTTTCTTCCAGGTTTCATACCTGCTCATAAGATTCAGGAGCGACTGGCCATGGCGTCAAGATGACAACTTTAGCGTCACCATCAAGCCTCAGTGATGAAGGCCGCCCTCTGGCAATTGCCCACTGGCGATCAAGGCAGAAAACTCGCCAGAATACAGCGATGCGCTCGCCTTCTTCAATCGCGTCCAACGGAGGCGCCGCAATTTGCGCGTTAGCTGCATAGCTCACCATAGCCTGTGGAACGATTCTATGCATCCCAAATCCCAATGCCAGACGAACTGCTGCGTTTATGTGATATTCCGTTTCGAGTGTACGTNCCCCCCGCACCGCTACCCATAGAAAACAAATACGTTGCGAGCAAGACTTCAGCCTGAATAGCTTGAAGACCTCTCTGCGGATCCTGCCCTTCGATCTGGTTCGTCTGCAAATATGCGCAGGCCCGAGCGAAGATCGCTTGCTCGATTTCCGTCTGAATTTGCGGGACCACGGGGGTGTTACCGCCCAATGTAAAAGAAAAGTGTACACCCCATAGATACATAGCATTAACAAGACCAAAGTGCGGATAGACTTCATCCGATGGTGTCGAAGATAACTTGACTAAAACTCTGTTGTTGTCTAGCGCCCAACCGACTTGGTAAGCGTGTTGTAGAAAACCGTCGATTCTGAAATAATAGCGGACGTGACAGTTAGAAAAGATAGATAACCCTCGAGTCTCGATAACATACAAAATGCGGCTTATCGTCACAGGAGGAATTTCGGCTTCCCACCAACGTGTCGAAGGGCGAGCGAGTGAGAAAGATGTCTATAATGAAAATCGGATTACTTTACATATATGCTATTGCTGGATCAGAGCCGACATACGTTCGATTGCCTCAACGGAGCATCTTTTACCACAAGCGGTTAGGTGGGAAATTTATCAGAAATGGTGAATAAGGATTCACCATATTGTGTCATCAGATTTCCGATTGCTTGACGTCGCTGACTACGCGCACTTTCAAGAGTGTCTACTCGATTTTGTAAACGAACGAGGTATTCTTGAAGCATTTCGGTACGCGTTGGCAGATACCCGTCAGAGTACTCGCAATCAAGTTCCCTGCCGTTTGTAGAACACTTCAAACATATAGGTCTCGTGCCATCGCATTTCTGGAAAAATAAAGGGATGTGGAAGAATAATGAGTCGTAAGAGTCTACGAAACGACGGTAAAAGGCAGAATGGCACCTGCTTGCGACGCCTGAGTGAGTATAGTTAGCACTTTGTCCAGAGAAAAGAAGCGGGAGTAACACACCTGCAACATGTACAAGCCTGTCCCTTTTTCAGAGGACCTGGCTTCGTTGGCTTGCCTTCATCGTGACCACGGGAACTCATGTTTATAACAAAGCAAACGACTTCGACGTTAAGAAATTTGTGGTAGACAATTGGTTTGCTCTCGTTCTCTGGGCCTCTTATAACTCTGAGGTTGTTCCGCGACTGACCGTCTGAAACGGTGCACTGATTTAAGGCCACAATTTTACTTACTGTAGCCACAATGTCGGACAAAAAGCTTCGAAGACTGCGTTCGAGCCACTGACCGCATCCAGGGACGGAGCGCTGGGGGCTGGATTGCAAAGCACAAATCCGAAAGAAAATCTCCTGACCAATCTTAAGACGCAAGTTCGAATGCATGAGAGCACGGAAAATGTTCCGCCTTGCGAGGTCACGGCCACAGTTCAATTGGAAGTACAAGCGTAAGCAACCACTTGCTGCAATAAGCTTGAAAGAGTAAAACCAGGCCTCGGAGTGTAACATTTCCGACAACATCGGCATGTCAGAGTCGAAACTCACGTACTTTGATAGTGTTTACTTCATCAGTGTTTCTATTTTCTGGACGTAGAAGCAGTTGTGCAAGAACTTACCAAAAGACTGATTGTAATTAAGCTGATACTTCAGTGACAAACAGCTCGAGGATCCATAAGAAATTAAAGACGGTTCATCATTGACTCCGCAAGTCAATGAACCAGTTTCCAATGGCAAGGATAGACATTCTTAGTAGACATTGTTTTAACGGTCTTGTGAACTTCTTCAAGTTGTTGGAATTAAAAGTAAACATAGATAGGTTGTAAATCGCTCAGATTAACGTAATCTCTACTAGATACGGACGAGGAATAGAAGAAATAATTTGGTTGCAAGTGCATCTTGTGCTGCGCTTGCCCGTTCTAAGTAGTGGTGTGTGGTGTGTGGTGAGAGAACAAAAACAGTGACAGTGACAGATCTATTGCCGTGTCACGCCCGACAAAGCCGGAGGAGAACGCCATTGTACTTTTTACCTCTTACCAGTGCAGACCGATGGCAATAAGCTTAACGATCTATAGCTGTTACTCAAATATGACCTTCAGTCTTCTGAATGTACTGATTATCAAACACAGATCGGACTGCGTCCCTAGCCGTCATAATAATGATAGGGCTGGAGTAAATCCCGACTCATGGATTTTATTCGGATGTGCATTAGCTCCTGCTTGACCGTCTGCACAAGAATCGACCAGGGGCTTAAGCGAAGGCAGTGAATCTCACACAATATGCACGCGCTTTCTAGTATTCTTTCCACTTCATATGTGAAGAAACAGAAGATGATTAATATACTACAGTCCTAATACATCAGGAAAAATTTCAATGTCTATATAGCACTAGATAGTTTGCATAGTTCCATAGTTGCCTTTGTTAGTCCCCTTTTAGTGAGACTATATAGTTGCGTGCCATAACTATACAGTACTATACATACTATATAGGGTACACTATACAGTCTAATATAATTTCCATAGTTTCAAATGGAAATTCTAAAACTATTAATCATGCATATATGCATATTCTACACTATATATGCTTCACCATCAAGCAATCAAGCAACTACACAATATGTACTTATGTACATAGTATTACTTGTCATATCCAAGTTATTGCATATCTAATAAGAGGTGTGGGAAGATACCACCACTCCATTTTTGAGTTTTGGTCAGTGGGTGGGTTTTCGCTTTTTGGCTATTACTTGGATTATTTTACATTCCTATGGTGCAATTGAATTTATTGTGTCCATATACCTAATATCAGTGCAATTACTCATGAATTCCATGCATATATGCATCAGTAGGATCATCTTTTTCCCAAGATGTAATGCACTATACTAGTTCCCTGCATTACTATAGAAACTATGCGGTCTATATAGACCACATAGACTCATTAGGTTCCATAGGTGCTGGTGGGGACCATGGAGTACTATGGAGTACTATACAAATTCATCACTTCTAGTATAGTAAATGTTTTTCCTGATGTAGATTCATTGTCAACGTCAGTAAACGCTAACAACTAATGCCTGGCGAGTTAGTAGTCATATCAGATGCATGAAAGAGATTCGAGCATTTCAATATTGAGATCTGTACGGCCGTTTGATGATAAAATAAAATGGACACGGAGCAGAAGAAGAAAATGATGACATGGGTCATGTGGTATCGATTTGTATTAGTTAGTTACAAAACATCTAATTTATAGATGTCTACGTCTCAGAACCGCCACCCGGACCCTACGTCCGTCGGTCATTGCAGGAGATCATAGGTGTAGGATAAGATCTACAATGCATGCAACTTAGATATGATTGCAATGGACACAGGCTCGCTATAATAAAATAGGCCATGACATACTTTGAGTTATAAAGTAACAGCCATAATGTTACAGCCATTCGCAAAAAGAATGAGACTGGACAGTGGACAGAATTAAATTGAGGGTATCTATTCTGTCTTCGACGGACTTAGTAAAAAGAAATGTTAATGGCCTAATTCTCTGTCTTTCAGTGCTAGATCAATAAATTACGAAGAATCTGGGCTGGTCACACTTTGTGTGTTACCGTGAGTTGTCCACAATGCAACTCCGTTAATAATGTCTTTTAAAAAAAATCAAGTCCGAAAAAAAACGGAACAGATACCCTCATTTTAAGTCCAGTTTCATTATTTTTGCAAACAGCTGTAACGGGACATTTCGAATTGAAGTATATTGTTTGATTATACTGAATGATCCTATCTCCACCCTTTTCTTCTGCTTCTACCATTGGCCCCGACATTTTGTCGCGGTCAAGTCGCTCTTCGGCATTTTCTGTACTAATAGCCTGGTAGTGGCAGAGATACATGTACATATCATCACCGTTTCCATCCCTGAAGAGATGGTATAACTGCGAGAGGTGTAAAATATTTCTGAGAAAGGGTCAGACATGTAACTTCCCAATTACTAATGTGATTTGTATTATAGCACAGATCCTAGCCACCTTCCGCTTATTGTCGAGGCCTTACCTCTTACCGTATGGTCTCGCTATACAGCTTTTGGTCCCTTTTTGTCATGTCTTGAGTGTTTCTACCGGCAGGTGGTTTCCAAACCAACGCTTGGCAAGGGTTGGAAAGATACATTAAAAAGTCTGGAAAAGCCTGTTTATATTTTCCACTTTTCTTTCTTTCTCAGAGAAATTCAATATATAGTAAGAGTAAGAAGTCTGGTAGAGATGATAAACAAAGATCATTACGATTTTGTTCTACCATGATGTAATTAAACATGAAATCACGGTACAAATCAAAAAAAAGAAAATAAGAAAAGCCCTTGCGCATCATTTCTTCGATGTGATAAACAAATCACAGACATTCGGGTTGAACAACTGAGATGGGTCCTTCGTAAGGTATTCTCTCTCCACCCCTTCAAAGTATGACCTTGAGAGCGTTATAAACAATAAGCATGTGTAGACCATGTAACCTTCAATAAAGAATTATTACCACGTTCGTCCAAGATCCCCGGCCAGCTCGGATTGTTCTACTTTGAAGTTCCAATACTAAAGTAGTACAGCAAACAGTAGTTAAGTTCGCGTTACAGAAGAAACAAAGAGAGGGGACTGACTATCCACCCCGCCCCCATGCTATACGCCCTTTTCTGCGCGTCCGCCCATGTCTGCAGAAATGAGTCCGAAGGTGTAAACTGCGTCGACAGGCCCCACTCGCCGAAGACTAGTGGTGAATCACCCAACGCCGCATCTGCCTGTACGCGATTAAGGTCTATTGATAAGAGTCCTTCAGATCAGTAGTCTGAAGAAAAATACATAAGCACATACTACAGATACTTTCCAGGTAAGCGTCCTCATTTGGGTTCGCCACTCCGCCAAAGCTATGTCCGGTTTGATTTTAATGGCTTATTGAAAGACATAATAAGACTTACGAGTAGTATAGATGGTTGTCATACAGCTGCGAACCGATTGCAGCATCTGCCGGGTTAGAGGGGTCGTTGTTTTGCCAGTTAACATCCATGAAGCTTGTATGCATTCAATTGGCCAGTCGCTAGCTAGTCAACAACTTCGACCAACCCGCTTCTAGAACCCAAAAACTCACGTCGTGACTAACGGTGTTCTCGATGGAGCCGTGCCACTTCCAAGTGCGCGACCGATTCCAAGTTCCAATGCGACTTCGATAAGGATCGGTACCGTGTCGTCAAGTGCCTGTTTCACCGCTCCTTCCTCATCAGCCGCAGCGTTTAGGATGGCGGTGGTAGCATTAATCGTGTTAGATAGAGTACCCGAGCGTGAGCCAGATGGTGGAGTAGAACCCGAGGCCGGTGTCGCTATGCCGAGGGCCGCCTCGACGGCGCGGACGACGGAGACGAAATTCTTCTGGACTATGTCACAGGAGATGTGCGAGATCTATTATTTWAAAAAAAGAGTAGGGTCCTCTGAGCAAGGAAATAATACGCACAATCTCCATAGCCAGGCGTCTTGGAAGCATCCATGATGGGCTCGTTCACCGCCTCGATAGCAAATACACTGCCGAAGTCTGGGTCGAGGTGACTCAGCGCGGTCATGACGGCGGACCAGACAAGAGCGCGGTGATAATTTTCGTCAGTCTTAGCAAGAAGTAAGTATAAGTATTTCATTGCAACCTATACTATAATATAATTGAAAGCCGGAACGCTAACGTACATAGAACTTGACGTCATTCGTGCATCTAAAAATGGCCAGGTCATTAAAACGTTTAAGGGTTTGACTCATTGCCTGTATTTATATTCGGGGAGTAACACGTACCGTCCTGTAAACATCTGACCAGGGGTCTGTACTCCAGGGAGCGCATGATGATCTAAAATGGCAGACAATCCAGCTGCCTTCAGCTGCTTCAGACCTCGTTTCTAATAAAGTAATTTATATTTCTTCATTTCATATCATGCGTGCATTTTGTCGAGCACTCACGAGCTGCTTGATGCCACCACGGGGGTAGAACTCGGTGGCACGGTCTACCAAAGGTTCAATTATCCAGTACCCAAGCTTTATTTAGCATCACAATAGAAGGGGATCATTCATTAGCCGCTCGGAGCTCCTAGTAGCAGGAGACGATCATGAGTTGCTTACAGGAATCCGAACGGTATTCATCCCGTATGACGAGATCCTAGTGACATCGTCCTGTGTGAGCCACGTAGTCCTAAATAGATGCTATGTGAGGCAGAGTCCTTTTGAAATCATAGAAGAGGAGTGGCTTACCAGTGTTCGTTGAAGATCGCGTCGACCGTCTCAGGATACGCCTCCGCGAAAGCACTACTAGCTAATCAGCAACGGCGGTCGGCGACCGCACAATTGCACAGAATGATATTAAGGGTGACAAAAATGCGTACAATTCTGAAGCGATGCAGGTGGAACAGTCGCTACAATTTTGACCTCCCATGGCAAGCCACTCTGCCGGAAGCATCCATGGCTATTGATTAGAGACAAGCTATAAATTGACGATCTACCTTCAGAATGGAAAGAGCACATACCTCAAGAACGAGCCAGGAGCCTTCGATAGCAGGGGAATGAAAATGTCAGAGATCAAGACACTTTGCCACCAGACGTGGGTGGGAGACGTGTCGGCGCACTTACCAAGATTGACGCCATATATTTTGTCGTTTGTTGCTGGAGTAGAGAGTGCGGTTGTGCCGATGCACAAAAGGAATGTTATATAAAAACAAACAGAGTTGGAAAAGAGCGGCATCGTCCCAGGTCGAGGGTGACAGTGGAGTTGGGTCTGAAGATAGATGTACCAGTGAGAGCCAAATGGACCGCGTTTGAGTTACGACCACTAGTTAGAATTTATGTAAGTGCTCACCGTTGGCTGCCGCCAAAATAATGGGCTAGCAAATGACCAGCACTCGGAAGAAATGTCGTTCTCAAAACCATGTCATCTGCCATCATGGTACGCGAAGACAAGCGAATGCTAGGCTTATAATTATTAAGCCGCTGCTGGCGAAAAGGCTTCGAACGAGCGAGTTCGAATAGACAAACCACATGGATCTTGGTACAACGCAACGCATTGTGCGCTGGCAAAATTAAAAGTGACGAAGGCAAGCGCCATTATGCGGTCCGCCTAGTTCCCGACAGGCGCGTCGCGCTAAGCGAAACATACCGCACGCGACGCGTACACGTGAACGGCTCGTGATGATTTCGAGTCTCGTCTTTCATAACCATCCACCTCCCGAGATATATGATCACTGTTTATTTGTCATATTGATAACTCGTTACACATAGTATATACATGTATACAGCACAGTTGGAAAAGAAGCTGCACAAATACACAAGGCCGTCATGATGACAAAAAGAAAAGCACAACCAACTCCCTTCGAACGGAGATCCAAGCCATCTACCACGTCGTTGGCCTAAAAATGAAATGTATCAAATAGTCAGTTGGTGTCTATACGTTAAAAATAAGCCACATGGGTTCCGGGAAGAAAAGTGCACTGTTTCCCGAAATAAAAGAACTTTAATGATCGTTACTCACCCGAATGTCTGTCCCACGGGTACTGTCTTCAGCGTGACGCTGTTCCAGTCGCCCGTCTTCTGAAAGACTGTATTCCCCCACCACGACTGGATTGTATTAATCCCAATCTGCCCATTTAATGGATACTCCAGACTAGATCGCATAGCACATGAGCAACGAGTGATCCTAATCCAGATGGGAGAACCGACCAAAAGAAAATCAGAATAACAGAGATGGCAACACCCGAGTCGAGAGCGGCAGACAAGATGTCTATAAAAAAACGTTCACATCAAGATATTTATTTTCTTGGTATGATACGCTATACGTACAGTTGTATTTCGTCCACCAGCTGAAGTGGCGCCGGCGAATAACATACTGGAAGATGAACCCAACGATCGCCCACGGGACGTAGTTGACCGCCGTAGCCGGCGGTATCGCGCCTGTTCCCGAGAATATGACGGGGAAGCTGAATGTNAAAAAACATTAGTGTATCCTTTCCGAACAACAATGTGCGTCAAATCACGTACTTTACGTAGCGCAGGAATGTGTTTGGCCACTTGCGTGAGATGAGATAGCCCACAATTGGGCACGCCGCGCCAACGAGGAAGAAGAATATCAAAGCTGCGGAAGGAGAATCAAGCAATTAAAACCGAAAAGCAATGAATAAAAACGGTGTGATATACCACTGTAAACAAAAATATGAGATCCTTTACTCTCTATGGCAATAGTATCATGCCCACTCACTAGTAAAGCTGGCCCTTTGAGAACTGAAGCGCAGGTCCGATAACACCCCACTAAAATTCATGATCAGTAAAACAAAAGCCGGAAACTGTGAAGAAATAAAACTCGAACAATAATCGATGCTGTCCCAAACACCTCCGTGCTCGGACAAATAAAGCCATCCTTCTGCTTAGGATCGCATATGCCCTCGATATTTGTGAACATCCACGCTTGCACACCAAGCTGCACTGTTCCTGCGACCACTGTCGCGACGACCTGGCCGAAGAACATCGGGCGCGGCGGGATCTTCATATAATGCCCCAGCTTGAAATCTGACGCGAACGTCAGCGCTTGTGCCATTGTGATGTACCCCCATGTCTTGAACATCATCATCGCGACTGGCCGTCCCGGCAACGCGTATCCAATAATGAGCTCCGTGATGACGTTCAGCCCAATTTGCTGATTTGTGATCGCCTGGATCATACCGATAGGAATGACGTAGACGAAGGCTGAGCATGTTGGAGTTAGATGTCACATTGACAAAAACTGTCAGAGAAAGAGTGGCACACCGATGATCAAAGCGAGAATGAAAGCCCACACCGGGAACTGCGTGGGCCACACCTCAATAGAGATGATGCCAAAGACAAACATAGATACTATTATTATTGAGTTATTGAGCAATAAGTACAATTTTGGGGCTAAATGCACGAGCGAGAGCTACTCACGGAAGATAATCAAGTACCACCATTCCGGTACTTGCTGGTAAACAGACATCAAGCGTGCATGGATGTCCGGTTGCTCATGCATTGCACGTCTAGATTGCACCCAAATCTGCTTACGGAAGTACAAGAAGGTATGCGTCAAGGTCGCCGTGATCGATGCAAAGCTTAAGCCATACTGAAAGAAGATATGATTGAGAACACGATATGAATCACAGTCCATAATGCCTCGTACCGAGATTGCGAAAGTCGTCGAGAGGAACAGCGGGCTGTAGCTGTGGTATTTCTCAAGGTTGATCGTCGAGTCGTCATTGAGGATTCTGCTAACGTCATAAGCCATGCCGGTATTGTCGAACGAGCCGCGCGATGAGATCGGCATATACTGTGAGAACCAAACATTCGAGTAGTACAGCACTGGCGTAAGGATCCAGAAAAAGAAGACAAATCCGACAGCGATGTTTGCCTCAGCCCACCAGGGCGTGGCAAGTGGAGATCCGATATACGCTATCTGCGACCAGTCGAACGTAATTAGAGACATTCCCATCCCACTTGAGTAGCCGAAGAGCTGATTAATTTTCTAGGTACAGAAAGAGCATTTATTTCGGTATCTTCGTAAAATTGCGAAATATTACTCACAACGTTGTCCGGAACAATCCAGCACACCCAAGAAAACACTGAAAGGGCCTGGAAGAGGTACCCAGGGAAGAAGTACCAGGTAGCTGAACCAGCTAAAGCATACGAGAAGAAGCGCTCGCGACTCATGCCACCGCGATTCCCCATGCCAGCATATACCTGCGAGTGCAGTGTGTTAAACAGTGCGCAGTTGACAAGGTTTGCGGGCCAGATCATTGAAGGCGGTTGCACAAGGAAACGACGTGCGATACCACCGATGGAAAATCCGATGAGTTGTGTCGACATAACGACCATCCATTGGTAACTAAAGTTGTAGACCTGGCCATAATACACCCGCTGAACAGCCACAATGTCCGTCTGGGTTATATGCAATCTGTCAGGATGCCTGTCGGCATAAACGGTTTACGAAAACGTACAGCATAAGCGGAACCTCCAGCCACTGTGCATTTCATATTTGTAGGTTAGAGTCTTATCCTTCGACTTAAAGGTAAGAGAGACACACCAGTTGCCATGATCGTCGAAAGTACGTGCTCCTTTACAGTGTACGGTCCAGGATTTAGCGCATGACCGAAGATGGAGACATTAGGCACTACAAATGTCCAAAGGCGACCAACAGGGAATGCAAGTAACTGGGCCACAAGCTGAAGAAATGGAAGCAATAATTAGAGTACATAAGCTAAGATAGAGTGGATATAGACGTACAGTGCCGATAGTGACAGATGGGAAGCGAAAGAAGAAGAACTGATTGAGGCCGGAAATTACAATGGCGAAGACGATACCTTGTAGCGTCATAAGAGGGATTAGTATGTATTGATAGGAAAATCATTCGGGCATTGATGTTCACCAATGACCCAAGAGCGGATCGTCGACACTGGCATATCAGGTTCGTCTACGTTGGCGACAGCCGATCGTACCTCCGGATACGGAGAGTCATCCTCTAGCAGGTAGAGAATAATTAGGAAACAGTAAGTTCCTACTTGGATTGCCTCAGCGACACACACCAAGTATAATGGCAGTCTTGTCGATATTCGGGTCATCGAAGTCGGCTATAGCTGCGATAGGATCACCAACTACCGAGACATAAGCGAGGGAACACCACAAACACAAATCAATCGAGCGTCCGCTGAGAGGAGCGGTTCAAACATACCCTGGGCTTTCTCCACGTCCTTCTCGTAGAGAGAGCTCTGTCTGTTACAGTCCACCGACATTATGGCCGGTACGGTAGATGGATANGGGGGGAATCCCACGCAGAGGGAAGGCAGACAGCGGCTTACTTCTGACTTTAAGAGAAATCTCGGCCAGTTCCAGGTTGGATTAGGACTGAGTACGATAAGCCCACATGCTGCACAAGACCTGGATTCATGGTGGATAATTAACGGGCCAGGAAGAATTATGAATAGACAGGCCGTGGGTTGAATTTCCACCGCGGCGGCTTGGCTTACATGAACGGGAACGGTAAGAAAGCTTCCGAGCGCAGGACATGGCCCTGGAGAGATAGCTACYTTTTTTTTAATTCCACATTAGCTCGCGAGAATGGCAAGTCATATCCTGGACGTTAGACATTGACCGTCTGCAGTTCCCACTCGAGAAGCAGGAGTTTGACTGGCTAAGACTTGAGATTCTCCGTGTGAGTACTAATAAGCTCTTCTTGTTCATGGCTTCGGAGGGCAGTCTTGAGTCTTGAATCTATTGCATTCAATGTATAGAAGCAGTTCAAGGTCCGATGTTCATGTTCTTGTGCGGCTGGGTCACCACGAAGTAAATAGTAAATGGATCAGCAAAAGAAAGACACAGTGTGAAATAGAGGCCCACTGGCAGCCTTAGAGTTTTTACGCACGCTGTCTAGCGATCCTTTCCTCTTCTGGTAATACCCGTCCTATTAATACGAATAATAGGACTTTGAACCCTCGGGCGTTTGAACTTTTGCAACTGCTACGTATCGCATAATAGTAGTGAACACAAGTTAAGTCGTCTCCCCACTAACGCCATGCGCTGTCTACATGTCAAGAACAGTATCTTCTTTTAGGCCGCTATCGCCCTTCGTATTCCTGAATATGTACCTCGCTTGCCCACACGTCGAAGTTGAACTAACCCTTCTATCTCTGGAATTCCCATATACTACCATGTCGTTCGCGCAGCCTGGAGCTTTCAGAGCTCGTGAAGCGTTAAGAAAAACTGGATGCATAAAGGCTTATCAATTCACAGACTGTCTGCCAACGATACTAAGAGCTTAAGAATACTCAATACCAAAGAGTCAAAAACATAGACGACACCGCCGGAGCCACAGAGCTTCTCACGTGTGCACGCTCTCAAGCCCGGAGCGTCTTATCATCCTGATTGGAACAGGGTCAACAGACAGCGTCATGATCATCTTCGCCTGCAGCACGCGCTCTCGCGCCTGTTCCCTGGTCTCTCCAGGCTTGAGCAGAACTTCGACTCTGAAGTCGCGTAGCAGCATCACGAGCCAGCAAACAGCTTCTGTAGTCGCGAACTTCCGCCCAATGCAGGCGCGAGGTCCTACGNAAAAAAGGCAGATCTTTCGCGTCAGTTCTGATGCGTCCGGAAGCAAGGAAAGTCTGAAGAAGNAAAAAAATCGAAACTCAGGGTGACGCACCAACGCTGAATGCCGTAAAGGTGTCGGGGAGGCTAGAGCTTTCTTGCTCATACCACCGCGACGGCTTGTATGCGTACGGGTCAGGGAAGTACCGCGGATTGTATTCTGATATGATAATGTTAATATTGATGGTCGTGTCTGAGGAAATCTGTGCTCACGAATTCCGACCATATCGACATTGACCTGAAAATATGCAACAGTTTATCAGACTGTCTTGCTTCCTGCGCCATAATTAGGGTTTTCTTACCACAGAACCTTTAGCTACAAAGATCTCCCGGGTACCCTCTTTATCTATGGCTTTCGGAACAGATAAAGTTGTATCCTTGGTGGTTTCGCGTATCAGCACGGAGCCAGCGGCTACAACAATGTTATCATCGAAGCCAGACCAGAAATAGAACAAAAACTTACGAATGAGCCGCAAAGCTTCGTAGAACGCCGAGAGAACCTTGTACAGTGCCGGATAATCTTCGAATGTCTGATAGAGCAAACTGCATAAGTTATTGTGCATAAAACCTGCTTAATTTTACAAACTGGATCTCTGTCTTTCCCAACAACATTCATTATTTGCTCGTAAACAATATCTTGCTCTTCCTGGTAAATTCCAAGGAATCCCAGTGTGGCAGCAAGAGTATGTCCAGAAGTTTCTAGACGCAGGCTTATCAAAACCGTCTGGAATTAGAAAATGGCGATGACTCACCATGTCCGGCAAACAGTAATACAAACACATTGCCAATCTGCGACATATATATAGTTTTTACACGATAAAGCACGTTTGTTTTGTGCGACGTACCAACTCTTGATTATCGAGTGGCAATTTTTCTGCATCGGACTCGTTGGCAAGGACGAGGCGCGAAAAAACGTCGTTTCGCTCGCTTTGGTCACTTCCGCCGCCCCCATTATCGAAAAGCTCCTGCCTAATTTCCGCCTTTCGCAGCATAGACTGAGTACGCATGAACGCATCAAGCGTTTGATACGCGTTATCGATATAGCGATACCTAGAAATCTAAATTATATGCCACGGATGCAATGGTCGTATATTGATCTCACTTTTGTATGGGCAACCACCACAGCCACTTCGGGGCAGAAGTGCGTNAAAAAGTTTGCCTCTGACACGATACGCAGTGCTTCTTGGATTGACATCGCTCCCGTTTTCCCAGAAGGGGGTTCGTCCCAGGTAAAGGGAAGACCAAATCCACAGCTCGCGATAATAAAAAGGGCGAACTAAATGAGAGAATAATTGAAATATTCAGTGCATCATACTGAAAGATAAAAAATTTCCCCAGTACTTGCCTTGAAAGTGTAAGTCTGAATGACGGGAATGTCGACGACGGGTTTAGCGAGCCACCCTTCACTGGCAACCATATCCTTGTAAACGCGAAGCGATTCATTCCACACCAAATTGAAGCTGATTGAACGTATTTCAACTTCTACCTGAAAGCATTTATTATTTTACTCACGTCTTGTTATTGAAAGCGGGCCCCATAATTCGACGATGACGGCGCCAAAGGTCACCGCCCTCAGCGGCAGCAAGATTCATTCCCCAAATTCTACATAGAAACTCAAATTGAGAATGATTGATTTGATGTAAGTTACGTACAGGAGAGCCTTGCTATATTCCTGGGGCTTAATCCAGGGCGAGCTCGGTCCACCTGCTATGATTTGCCGGGCGACATCTAGGTTACCCGTCCAGATCCTTGCGGTGCCTCCGAGTAAAGGCACAATAGAAATAGTGTCTAAGCCGTAACGCCCATACACTACGAGTGTATCAGTGAGCGGTGTCAAGCCAAAATTTGTGAATTGTGGGCATACAAGACAACCTCTGAGACCATTGGAAGTTCAGGCCAGGATGCCACCAGGACTCTGGCGTGATGGCGCCGAAGAAAGTGAAAGGTTCGAATAAACATCGAATACCAGGAATATAGCCAGCTGACTACATTATTAAATAGGCAGTTGTTGGCTGGCAGCTGCAATAATATTCGAAGTAGTTTGACCACTTAATCACCTTCAGTCCTCTAAGGTAAGTCGCTGTCCGGTATAGAGCCCACACGACAGTTAAACCGAACAACGTGGTCTTCGCATCGACACTCTCCAGATAGCTAGAAATGCAAATGCCACCGCTGCCAAGTTGACTCGCCATAGCAGAAACTGTCGATGTTAGGACGTTGCCCCTAGCGTCTCTCGATGGGAAGTGTTGCTATGTACTCGGTCCCCCACGTGATAATCTATTATTGCACTCCACTCCATTTATTTCACTCGTTGAGTTTATCCCGTCGAAGTCTCGGAAGAATATGACGTAGATGAGCTTTTTTGGATGCAGGATTTGTTCAAGTTGTTGAAGTAATTAGACGAATTAAAGAAAAATATTAGGCTGACTTGAACAGCCTGTGACGCGTGTGATGCTTTTATAATCCACTCACTTACGTATTCAAACAACCTCGCCGAAGTCCGGTGCGGCGTTCTCCAAAAATGTCTATGAGCCGGACCGAGCCGGACCTTGCAACAAGGGGTAATATTAATGCGGAGAATATTAATGCGGACTTCCATTGTCCGACTTGACTATGTCCTTCGTTGCCCGAGTATAATGCCTTCATCGCCGCCCATGTACATCCTCGATGAAGAGCGGTACAAGAAGATCACAGGGAATGCGTCGGACGAAATCAAACAGCATCTCGTGTATTCGCTATACACGTCCATGGCCCGCGGGCAGGGCTTTGCCGACTCGATAGGTGGGCGGCTAAGGGTATCAGAGGCTGACATCCACAAGAAGCCAGACGAACCTACGAAATTGGAGGCGAGGATTGTTTGTGAGATAGACGTCACGCTAGGTGCATAGAGCGCATTAAGATTTCTGCAGATGCAACAGGAATTCCGATCTGAAAGATGGCTTCTTCTGTTTAGATATGTTGAATGGAGGTGGATCTCTGCACGGAGGTTGTTCGGCATATCTTGTAGACCTGTGAGCCTACCTTCTTACTGTTCTCGATATGGTTCTTATTTACTCGTTAACAGTTGCTCTACAATGCCCATATTAGCCCTAAGCCTGTCCTTCCAAAAAGGCTCGCCTGCACCCGTTTCACAGGTCATAAATATGGTTTACCATTCACCAGCAAGGATGTACGTAGCTGCGTCAACTGCTTAAATGGGAACTTGACTATTACACGTGCAGCGGCGATAACCTTCGCATCATCAGTACCTCCATATCTCTCGGCACTCGTTCTATGTCCGCCCGCAGTGAGGTATGCACATATTAATCTGATTTTGCTGTACAACTATCTGATTGAACCCAAATTTCCTTGTATGATAGATATGGAATGCTACCCACCACCGTCTCGTTGCTTCGGGGGTGCATATCAAGATGGACCCTTCACCTCCGAAACTATGAGCTTGGAGCTCATTCAGATGACATAATATCTCCCACCTCTAGAGTATGTGAACGCCTACCTACTTCTGTCTAATCTCAAATAAATCGAGCTTGCTCTATTGCCCCAACTCTCGGAGTATTAAAGGATCTGTCATCAGCTTCTCTCACACGGACAAACGACAATTGTTAGGGCTGACAGATATTGTTTGCTTTTCATTCTCCGTCTTCCGACATGAACGGCGGCTGTAGGAGTGATACACCTTTGTGAGGCTGGTATGCGTTGCATTAAAAAGGAATTGCGGAATACAACGCGGTTTCTGCTAATATAGTGAAAAAACTTAACTAATCGCATTCCGTTGGTTATGCTTATAGTGCGGCTTCGCCAAAAAGATCGTGCCGTGGATTAACTCTAGCTTCAGTATTCGATGCGTCGATGCGTGAAAGCGATCCGGCGTCGAGTTGAGATTCTCGAAATGTATCCTTGCTGGAAGCTCGACGTGAACACAGATAAAACTGAAGGGTAAACATCTCTTGTTCTCCCATTAATTAATATTAATATTGCTTTATTCGACGATGACGGTAAGTCGGTAAGTTGGTCTACGGTTTAAACATAAAGTACTTAAACGTGGGAAAGATCGGCGTGATCAACGTCATGATCGTCATGATGTGACGTCTGCCTCTCAGTACTAGTGGCGCAAGACATCCACACCAGCATTTTCCTGGCCACACCTACGAACGCCATGGGGGTTTGCTTCTCATGCTGCCGTGGTCGAGACAAGCAGACGAACAGCGAGCGGGAGCCACTTTTAAGACCTAGTACTGACCAGCAAGCATACAACTCACCTCTCGAGAAGGCTGCAGACATCCTCGCAGCTCTGCACGCCGGTAAATTGCCCAGCCAACAGCAGATAGACAAAATCCTGAAGAAATTTCTTCGTTCGAATTTTCTTGACGGTGATACTTCAAATGACGGTTCTCTGAGCGAGGACGGAAAGAGGGTCATAGCAGACGTTCGAAACCTTGTCGAAATAATTCTGCAGGCTGGATTAGAGAAAAACCGTATGTACTCAAGCGAAATACTCCTAAATTTCTCACATTCGAAATTTCTCAGATGACAATAGGTTGCAAGACTTAATATACAATATTCACAGATTAAGCTCTACGGTAGAAGTAATTCGCCTTGACGGCAAAATGACCAAGGAATTAAAGACAGCAGGTATGCAATGTTTGCTATGATGATTTGTGAGTACTTACCGTTCAATTATGAAGCGGCTGCAATCCCTTCACAGGATGAGCTCGCATCTGACACCGCAGCATTGCTTGCTTCGCTCCGCACTCTCGCATCTCTCTTCCTCACATCATCGGCATTTCGCCTTCTGTTAGGCGACTTGCTGCTGACAGCTAGAGAAATGGTCGCAGACCTTGCAGAACAAGTCAAGACGACCGCTGCGACTGTTGAAGACGTTGCTGGGGCAATCGAGATTGATATGAGGCCGATTAATTATCAGGAAGTGGTTGAAGTGAAGGACCGACCTGATTCTAATATTTTGGTCGAAGAATTGGAAGAGCGAAAGTCTGTGAAAAATGTCGTGCTCGACCGCATGGAAGACGTGAGTTCAAACGCATGTTACATCTTTTGGAAGAAAGCTTCGAACTAATTTATCTGATGAACCTAGATCTTTCGTCAAGCTCAATCCTCTCCCTCACAAAACTCAGCCCTCCGCACTCTTCTTTATCTGCTCAGAAAATATGCAACGCGTGTGCGCCTTGCATCGATTCCCATTTCTAATGCCGCATCTGAGACCTACAATAGTTCCACCGTACAATTATCCGCGCCAGTAAATCTGCCAGACCCACGATTCGGTCGTGTCCTTGAAGACCTGAAGAGCTTTCTTGAGCGTTTTGCAGGCGGAAGCGGCCTTGACCCATTGCTGACCGCCCTATCTAAATCTGTGCACGACATCGTCAGAACACCAGAAGACAGTTCTTCAAAGAAAGTACAGCTGTTCTTCGACGAAATTGGATCATGGTTGGACAAGGCACTTACAGATCCTTCTTTCACGACATCACGACATGGCCTTGAGACTGCATCGAGGATATATGATAATGGACACGAATTGCTTTCTAGGGATGTAAAGCTCTCACATAACCTTGAGGATCTTCTAGACAAAACGATACACTTTATAGATGCGCTAAAGAGCGACAGAACCACCAACAGGCTCGCGCATTTAATAGATACACTCCATAATGACGCACTTTTATTCTTTGGACATACAGCACAACATGCAGCTACACACTGGCGCACGACGCTTGTTCGTTCTGCGTTTGTTTGGGCGCTTCCTCGATTCTTGCGCGCAATTCGTACACTCCCGATGCCGCGTGTCGAATATGTCTCTACTAGAAGTAATGGTATACACGTGGCTGCGACGCTTGACGCACTCCTGCTAAGCGCCGAAGAGGCGCTCGTACCGGACGTGCTGAGCATACAAGAATGGGGAGAAGTGCGCATTGAGATTGACGAAAACCTCGCTGTAGCTGAAGTTACAAGCCCAAACGCGCAGTTTCTGGGCGCAAGGGAAGCAACATTGCGGGAAGATCTAGGGAGCATCCTTCCTATACCTGGAACAAACAACTTGAAGCAACCAGGAGCAGGCCCAAGCAAAGCCACAAAGGCAACCAAAGTGAGCTCGACATCGCGCGTGTGCGTTCATGTAGAAGGCATGAGAGTCGCAGCATATGATGTAGGTTATTACGGTCTATATCAGCTCAACAATTGGCTAGGGTATGAGGACGAAGGCCTCATAAGCATCGAGGTCGGGCGCATGCATAGGCGCAACGAGGGCTTTACAGTCGATATCGAGCTCGAGGTGGATCTGGAAGCGAATTCGCAACCTTCCGTCGATACTCGCGGAAATGAAGATAGAAGGTTGTTCCGCGTGCTTGATGTGCACACGGCAGCGCCTGGGCTGTCCCTTCGCCTCGCACGCAGCAAACACTGGATACTGAATTCACTACTGCTTCCTTTTGTAGGCTCTCTTGGGCGCACATTCGGGCCACGTATATTGGACTTCCAGATCAGAAGCGTTCTAGAGAAGCTTGAAGAGACACTGCGCGGAGTGAAAGATGACGCGGAGAAGAAAGTAACTGAAAGAGGAAGAGGTGGAAGAGAGATAGCGAAGGTTGGAGCCTGGGATTGGTGGGATGCACTGCTCGGTAGGTTTGGAGCTGATGACGGCGAGAGTGATGAAGAGGATGAAGAGGAAGAGGATCATGATGTGTACACGGAATCGCACACAGAAGCGACGATGAAGGGCGTCGTCCATACGAATGTCGTACAGCCTAAACAACTCGCTAGTCCAGGCGCGAAAATCCCGCCTCCATCGGAAAGCACCTATGCTGTTGGCCTTAGTGCTCAACTTCTTCCAGGCAAAGGAGAGCCGGTTGGATACGAGCGTGAAACACTTGCTGAAGGGATGCATGATCTGGCCGGTTCGGCACGGGGTGCCGTAGACGACATCCAGGAAGCTCTGGGAGAAGCAAGTGACTCGATGCATGGGATGGCTCGATGGGGCGTTGAAAATACTATCGAAACGAGACAAGCATTAAATAGAGCAGGGATAAGAATGAAGAAGCAAGAGAGATCAGAAAGAAAAGGTTGTGACTGGAGGAGTTCAGCGTTCAATTTGTAGTACACAGACTGACTCGGGCCGAGAAGATGCGAGGTAATCTACTGTGTAATGAGATATTGGTGACGTTGCATTCATGCGAGCGAAGTACTGAGGTCAGCGGGACCAGGCTTGTAAAAATTATTGTCATTCTGGGGGACGAGCCACAATTTCATGTTGGCAGAAGACCGATGCTGACCGGCACACACCTATGCTGTTTTAGACTTATAAATGCATGCAAATAATCACAGTAAAGTTATATATGTAAAATTGTAGAAATCAGGAGGACCACTTGTATTGAAAGAAACCCAAAAGGCAAAAGCACCCTCGAGAATTACCGAGAAGTTAAAGGTCTGTTTAAGTTTGACGACGACGACGTGCTCGGGCCACGAAAAGCTGGTCAATCGGAACAACAGACTCGAGTCTGGTATCTCGAAGGGCGGACAGATGCACGGGTACGCCATCATCGCCAGCTCATCGTTGCCGTGAACAAAAAGGATTCGGCCAAGAACATCAGGAAAAATTTCAATGTCTATATAGCACTAGATAGTTTGCATAGTTCCATAGTTGCCTTTGTTAGTCCTCTTTTAGTGAGACTATATAGTTGCATGCCATAACTATACAGTACTATACATACTATATAGGGTACACTATACAGTCTAATATAGTTTCCATAGTTTCAAATGGAAATTCTAGAACTATTAATCATGCATATATGCACATTCTACACTATATATGCTTCATCATCAAGTAATCAAGCAACTACACAATACAGAATATGTACTTATGTACATAGTATTACTTGTCATATCCAAGTTATTGCATATCTAATAAGAGGTGTGGGAAGATACTGCCACTCCATTTTGAGTTTGGTCAGTG
>SGPK01000033.1:0-91917 GCA_004802695.1 Phellinidium pouzarii
CTTTGTTATCAGGAATATAAATGTGTTTGCGAAATAGGAGAAGGTTGGAGTCAATTGTCCAGTCATCAAGGGAGAATTTGAAGGGGGAGGGGATATTAAGAGTTTTAGCACGGAGGATGGTATTGGCAAGTTGGTCAGTGGTTTGGGCATCTTTAATGCGGTTGTGGAGGTCAACGTCAATTCTGCCAATGAATAGGGCGTCAGGGAGGAGAGTTCGTTCTTCATCGGGTTCAGTGCCATAATCAGATCGTCGAGATAGAGAGTCGGCACCAGGGATGTCTTTGCCGGGTTTATGGGTGATAGAGATGTCAAATTGGGATAGGAAAAGGTTCCAGCGAGATTGGCGAGGAGTGAGGCGACGGGCTGCCCGGAAGTAGGATAGGTTCTTGTGGTCACACCAGATGATCGTGGTGTGGGGAGCGCCTAAGAGATAGTGTCGCCATGCTGTAAGCCCTCGGATAATGCCAAGTAGTTCTCGATCATAGACTTCGTATCGTTGTTGTGCAGGTCCAAATGCTTCAGATATGAATCCACATGGTTGGAGGTCACCATTGGAATTGGCTTGGTATAGGACAGCTCCTGAGGCGACCTTGGATGCATCGGTTTCGAGGATGAATGGTTTATTCTTGTCGGGGATGAGTAGGGCTGGTTGTGAAGAGAAGAGGTCTTTGAGGGTAGTGAATGCGTTAGTCCGAAGTTCGTTCCATTTCCAGGGTTCATTGGTGCGGGTGAGCTCATTAAGGGGGTAGGCGATGCTGGAGTAGTTGGGAATGAAACGGCGATAGAAGTTGCAGAATCCAAGGAAGCTACGGAGTTGTTTGACAGTGTGGGGTTCAGGCCATTGTTGAATGCCTGCGAGTTTGACGGGGTCCATGTGAATGTTGTTGGGGCGTATGATCATGCCCAGGAATTCGACTTCCTGAACTTCGAAAACACATTTTTCTGGTTTCAGAAACAAATCATTTTCTTGTAGAACATTGAGGACTCGGTTGGTTTTGCGACGGAGGTCTTCCAGGTTATCTGAGAAAATGAGGATGTCGTCCATGTATATAAGGATGGCTTCTTCAGTGATGATGATACGAAAGATGTCGTTCATGAACATTTGGAAGGTGGCTGGGGAGTTGCATAGGCCGAAGAACATGACGGTGGGTTCAAAAAGACCGCGGATAGTTTTGAATGCAGCTTTATATTGATCCCCTTCTTTGATGCGGATGTTGTTGTATCCTGATCGTAGGTCCAACTTGGTGAAGTACTTGGCCCCTCTGAGCTTGTCCATGAGATCGCCAATGAGGGGGAGAGGGTATGCATTTTTGATGGTTCCTTCATTGAGTGCACGGTAGTCCTGGCAAGGTCGAAGAGTGTTGTCTTTTTTACCAATGAAGAAGAAAGGGGATGCCATGGGTGATTTGGATGGGCGAATGTATCCTTTGCGTAGATTTTCGGTGAGGAATTCGTCTAGAGCAAGTTCTTCCTTTGGTGTCATGGAGTAGAGTTTGCAGTCACGAGGTACGAAGTCAGGTTTGAGATCGATGGCATGGTCATATGGTCGTTCAATGGGGAATCGTTCCACTGCCTTCTTTTCGAATAGGTGGATGAAGTTGTGGTAATGGGCCGGTATTGAATCCTTGAGTGGTTTAATGGTTTTGGTGGTGCGCTGGGCCAAGGAGGTTGCTGTAGTGGTTCGCCTAATAGAAATTGTACCTTCTTTCCAATTGATTAAGGGGTTGCGCTGTTTAAGCCAAGGTAGACCCAGGATGATGTCTTCCTTTCCGAGTGAAGTGACCAGGAGGAATGCCATGGTGAGCTTGTTTCCGAATAAGAGGAGGCGAAGTGTGTAATGTGTGATGGTGCCATTTTGGTTAGGGGTGCCATCAACATTGTGGACAGGGATGGGTTTGACAAGTTTTCGAACTGGGATACGGTGTTTAGCAATGAATTTTGAGTCGATGAATTTTCCTTCCGCTCCAGAGTCGATGAGGGCATTGCTTAAGACGGTTTGACCATAAACTTTAACTTGAACAGGAATTCGCATTGTAGGTTTCGACGAATCAGATACAAGTACAGGTGATATGGTAATGGGAGGGCTCAGCGCCTTTCTGATCCTCCGTTTCAAAAATCCGTATTGTCTAGCTCCATCAGGACTTCTTCCGCAACATTATTGCCTGCGTTCTGCAGCAGGGAGCGGATGTGGGCGATGATTTCAGCCTTTGAGGTGGGTTTTGCTGGTTCAGCTGCCACAGGTGCTGGAGTTGTAGGTACTGGGTCAGGAGCGACTTGGTGGATGGTGGTTGGTGTGCGGGCTTTGTATTTGGTGCAGTCCCGAGCATTATGTCCGACTTCTCGACAGGCTAGGCAACGTCCTTCCTTCATGCATTTCTCACGTTCTTCTGGTGTCAGCTTCTTGGGGCGGTTGGGTGAGTTGGTAGGTGTGGGGGAAGAGGAAGTGGTGGTGGNAAAAAAGGTTTTTGAAGCGGGTAGAACGTGGTGTGGAGGGTGTTGTGGTGGTGCCGGTGGCATTGAGGGCCTGGAGTCGGCGGTAAAGATTATCAGCCCGAGATGCTGCTTGGTACCATTCCTCCATGGTGTCGGGAAGTTTGTCTCTCGCATAGATGCGTTGTATGAGGCCACGGGTGAGACCTTGCTGGTACATTTCGGATAGCGCATTTTTGTCTGATATATTGGAGCGGGTGACCAGGGATCTGAACTGAGTGTTGTAGTCATCGGCTGTGCCTGTCTGCTTGATATTCAGGAGTTGGCGTCTGGCATCGGCACTGTCATCCGTGGTGATGAATGTGTTCCTGAAATCATTGAGGAAGTCGACCCAAGTACCAAAACCAGTAGGTGTGTTGGTAGTGGGGTTTGGGGCAAGGGCAACGGTGGTGCGGTTGGTGGCCCAGTCTCCTGCAGCTTTCTCTTGCATAAAGGAGAGGACAAAGATGATTTTGCTTTTGTCCGTGTTGTAGATCCGTTCATTGAGTGAGAGGTAGGCCTGGCAACTGGATAGGAAGCGGCGGGCATAGCTTTTATCGCCATCAAAGTTGTTGGGTTTGCTGAGGCGGGCCTCTCCTGTGGTTGGGGTGGACATGTTGGCTAGTGAAGTAGGTGCTGGTTGAGGGGAAAGAGGGATGTGGGATGGCGTGGTGCTAGTGGATGGGGTGTGTGGGAGAGGTGTAGACTGAGGTTGTCATTGCTGGATGTTGGAAACTGGTGGGGTGGGAAGTTCGATGGTCGGTTGGATGGGAGATGGGTTAGGTGTACGGGTTTCTTCAAAAATTTCACAGTAGTTGGGGACGGCTATCTCAAAGTGGATTGCAGCGTCTTCTGGGTCGTTGGTGAGGTAGAACCAGTGGGGGGGTTGATTCGGTTGTGTCTGTTCCCAGGAGTAGTATCGAGTTTCTCCCCTGGTCGTGTCTTCAAAGACTTTGTACTGGTGGTTCCAAGTGGAACGTCGAGTTGGTCTAGTAGTTGGTGCTGGTAATTGGGCCGTGGTGAGTTGGGTTGCCTAGACGTNAAAAACGTCGGCAGGTAGGTAAGCTTGAGCTAGTGTTAAGCCAAAGGCTGTAACAGTGACGAGGTAACGAGTAAGAACAGAGTGATGAGTAAGCTGAGAGCCGAGTTAGGGCCTGAGAGGATCGATTGGTACTGGTGAGGCTCAATGAGCACGCTGGTGGACTAGGTGACAAGGTGTTTGGCTATGAGAACGAAGAGCTCAAGCTTAGGGCTTAGGGCTCTGAGTACATGCCTTATATACTACTAGTACATAGGGGTGGAAGGTGGTGGAAAGTGATGGAAAGGATGACTGAGCGAAGGATGAGCANTCAGTYAGCATAGAAGGGTATGGAACTTGGTGGAACAGGTGATCAGGTGATACAGGGGCTACTGTTGAAGTAAGCGGAGTGATGAGATGAGATGGATAGATAAGCAGAGTGATGTGATGAGATGGATAGATAAGTGGGGGGATGTGATGGGATAAGGTAAGGAAATTGTAACACCCTCTCAGACACAAAGAAGAGGAAGAGGAAGATGACAGACAAGGATAAGAAGATTCAGGGAGCAGCCAAAGCATTTACGACAGAGCAGGCAAAGCCAAAGGAGGATTGTAGGAGCCTTTGGTCCATTGCTGAAGAATTTGGAGTGCCAAGATCCACCCTCTCAGATTGTGTCAAAGGAAAATGCTCTATTACAGAATTCAATGCTTCCAAGTAAAAGCTCACTGTTGCAGAGGAAGCCAAGCTTGTTGACTACATAGCTATTTCAGCTGATAGGAACTGCACATTTACACCCACAATGATTTCCTGCTTTGCAAATGGTAGAGAGGGAGAGGAAAGTGAAGGAGTCGGCAGAGTGTAAGGAGGACAGGGAGAGAAGGCCACTGCTGCTGCTGCCTTGAACATGCAATGGGAAGAGATGAAGCAGCAGCATATAGCTGCAGTTGCTTCATGGGAGGCAAAGGCAAAACTTTGGAAAGAAATTGACCTCTTACCACAAAGTAAATGGCCAGAGAAACATCCTATCCATCTTCCCAAGCCCAAAATTGAAGATTTCTTGCTGGATAATGAGAATGGTGGAGGGAGCAGCAGTAGCGATGATGAAGATAGCAATATTGAGTCCGTGCACCAGAACTTCAGTGGCCAATGTCACACTGTCACACATTTGTCCAGTTCATTTGTGACCAAATCCCTCAAAATTTCGAGCAAATTTAACAGCTCTCACACTTAATTTGCAGCTCTGTGAANTTTTTTTACAGCTTCATTTATATGCATTCAAGTAGTATACAAAGTTTTGTGGCGTACGGTGAGGAATTACATGCTAGAAAAATCGATGACGGTTGTATGTCCGAAGGAGGTGTAAAAGGGGGTATACAGTCACACGCGGGCGGCATTCGTGACTCGTGACTCGTTGCGCTGACATGAGCACGTCGGTTTGTCGATTTAACTCACTCACCATTTTCATTTTGAGGTCGGACACTACCAGGAGTCCTCCTCATCGAAGTATATTTTTTGAGCTTCTGTTCCCTTTATTCCGCCACTCCGTTTGGATGTCCGAGTCGCACATAAAAGTCAACATTTAAAGGTTGGCAGAGATGTTTATGTAAATATAAATACTATGAACAGATAGGCATAGCTGATACTTCCTCTTTCCTCCTTTCTCCAGGCATCGGTGACACTAGTACTACTGTGTCACTTCAAACTGCCACTATGGCCGATTCACAGATCGTTACGCTCTTGTGTTGGATCATTGGCTATCCGAGCGAAAATGCCTTTCTGGTCGAAATCTCAAAGACAGAGCTCGTTGTTTCCCTCATAGAAGCAATTTTAGAGAAGACAAATAATAGGTTCAAAGATGTCGACCCTTTTACACTTTCACTCTGGAAGGTGTCAATTGCCTATGATACTCCAGATCGTAAAGCAAAACTAGGAGAGATCAAATGCCCTGAAGAAGTTGACGGCTCCGAAGAACTAAAGCCTTGGAACAAGCTCGCAATTTTCTTTCCGGACCCGCCCAAAGCTGAGGAGATACACATTATCGTATGTCATCCTGATTATGGTGAGCAAAATCGATCGTCATTGCTGCCATTGCTGAAATTTGCATCAGCAATCTGCCGCAGTTTCACCTCACCTTCTCTTTCCTCCCGACCTGCCAAACGCGAAAACCCGAAGACTCAGGCGCAACTTAAGGCATTGTTGGACGAGCTCTTCGAATCATGTCGTACCAAGCTCGACAACTATGTCTCAGGCCCAGCTTGGAGTAAATTCTGGACGGCCCCTCCAACTGTCCAACCCGAAATAGCCAATTTTATAAATGAGCTGCAAATACCTTTGGTGGGAGACGATCCCACGTTGCTTCTGCACGGAATAGGAGACGGCATTGTCGACGAAAGAACTATAAACAATCTGTTCAACGGGAAAAACCGGTGAGTCATCCTTTCTATCTTTATCTGTGCTATAGCATCTATAGCGTCACATCAGCTTTCTCGCCAATGTCTCTGGCTCTGGCATGACTCGACTGCTCATCGAAGGCCTGAACAAGAATTGGGGTTTCTATTTTACATCTGTCCAGAATTCTGTCACTCCACTCGGTTCCCGCGATATCATGTTCGCCATTGACAATGATATTCCTAATTCTGCTGGCTTCAGCTGTAACGTGCGCTCAATGCACGAGAGCCTTAGAGAGAGCGCTTATTCCGTCAATGAATCCATTGCAAAACAACACATCCGTCAGATCCTGACGGCCCGCATTTTTGTATTCGAATTCTTCTTGGAGGCGGTCAAAAAAAGTGCACCCATCCAAACCTATTGAAGATTTCAGGAAGCATTGGCTATTTCTCCAGTTGCTTCCTGAGAAAGTTTTCTCTAAGGATGATTTCCAAGAGGATATTTTCTATCAACTCAGTTCTATTCTGAAGGACACCAGTGACGACTCTTTGAACTTATCAGACCGTCTTGTCCAAACTAAGATTGAACAGCTACAGAATAGATTCGGATTGGGTGAAAACTTCTATTTCGTCCTCGATGAAGCACAATATGGTGGGGAAGAGTTGGAAGAAGCATTCCATGACCAGAACGAATCAATTAAGTGTCCCAGTTTGCGACTCATTATTTCTGCGTGGTCAGACGCGGCGAGTTTTCCCGTAATTGTATCAGGAACTAGTTTATCCATCAAGTTTGCCAAAGGTGTGAGAGGTTCACATGCCGCAGTAGTGGAACGGTTCGCGTCGAAGACTGGCGCCACCGGCGCCTTCGATACGCCAGAGGGACAGCGACATTATATTCTACGATATATACCAAAGTGCATCACCAATTCTGAAAACGGGAGAGTATTGCTTGGTAGAGCCTGGAACTTGTTACGCGGAAGGTATGCTTCTTCCTTTCAACCTTTCTCCAGCTCGTCCCCCTCTGAATTTATCTTTATTCAGGCATTGCTTTACTGCATTCTTCGTAGTTCTGCTTGTAGTGTCAGCTTTCCGATCACCGCATCGCCTTCTGGACAAGTACGTCATGGCTATCTCGAACTGCAAACCCACCGATGGCGAAGAATTTACTTGTGAGGAACAAGCCGTCGAAGAACGACCTATAAAGCCTGATTCGTTGAATTTCGACCAAGTACGAAATGGTATGTGTACACCTTCACGACCATGTTTTCGTCCAACTACATCTGTTTCCTGTAGATGCTGAGCAACTACAGTTACTAAGCAATATTCTCCTTACATGGACAATGCGTCGGGGTAGTATAGTTCTGAGACGGAGAAAAAGGGACTTCGTAGAATCAGGCTTTGCTCGCTTTGTTGATGACCGTGGAGAAAGGGCATTGGTTAACGAGCCCCTGGTTCTTCTCGCCGCAACCAGCGAGTTTGATAAAGTTTCTGCCACCTTCTTTGCAGATAATATGAAGTGTCACTTTCACCAGGAGCCAACAAGAGGTGAGAGGTATGGAAATGTTCTTGCTTTTCACCTTGCAAACGTATTTGGCGCAAATGTCAGACTATGCAACATCTTCAATTTTCGAGGGTCCGTCCCTCGATGGGCCGAGCAAACTGCTGAACTGGTCTCAGTCACATGGGACAAAGATGGGGTTCGGCCCCGTCCTTTTAGCCTACAGGATGACGTTCCACCATTTATTGGGCGTGATTGTTCAACAGTCAAAGAGACTGTCGAATGGTTCAGGAACCCTCTGACGATATTGTGCCTTCCGGACGAATATATGGGCCCTGATATTGTAATGTTTATTCGCTTAGCTGGTGGTCAGATTCTTTGTGTAATCGTTCAAGCTAAATGGCTGGATGAAGCCTTCTTGTCGGGGAGGGGCTTAGCGGATGCAGCTGCGCTTGATCCTTCACAATTCTACGACCGTGGGGTAAGATTTATGCAGTATTAAAGAAGCTTCGCTGACGCCCTTACTATGCAGAATATGAATGCGGATACGGGACTGAAAGCTCGAACCAATATTCTGCAATATATTCGCGATCTTGGAGAGGTGGGACCTGGAATCGAAGCGGGAGCATTTTTCAGCGATGGGCTGCCGCTCTTGCGGGTTGTTGCGTCATATCCCGCTGTAGTGCATGAAGTTTTACCACCTGGTTATGTCACTTTGGACATGGATTATTGTCAAGAAGCCGTGGATGGGAGGGGAGTTTTGGAAGCTGTGAGGTGGTCGCTATTGGGGAAGAGGAAAATCGAGTCGAGTGAGAGGTGACCCTCGGAAACGGAGACGTGAAGATGTGTTCACGCGAAACCGGGAAGAAGATGACTTCAGTTCCCGTAAAGGGCACCCCGCTGTCTAGTCGGTGTACGCTCAGTTCTACTCAAGTACAGTGGGCTCGCGTGCAGCGCTTCCTGCCGGTTCCCATGAGCTTTTGTCAGGCTTGTGAATCGAATAAGTGTTCTTGATGATTTGACCATGCCGACAAGGTCCCTGTGCGNAAAAAATAAATATGTACTAGTAACCCGCGAAACTCCTTCCCGTTTTTGGGCGTGCAAGATTTTCTCGCATCTTCTATATATCCTGTGCAAGATGCCTGAAGGGTTCCTAGCTTGTCCCAGGCGGGCGATGTGTAAAGGATCCATGACCCATATAAGTGATACAAAAGAGCGAGTTGACCGGATTCTAGTAGAATTCTTGCTCCCAACATTCACAGGCAGGAGCCTGAAGTATTCCATAGATGGACCACTTGGAGAAACTCGAAATCACCTCAAAAGATCCGTGTCAAACGAAGCTGAGAAATGCGTCTGGAGCAGTGTTCTCTACAATCAGGACGGACGAAACGGGATCAAATCCCATTAAGAGCTATACGGACGCTTACGGAGGGGTCGTCGCTACCGGTACGACGAATTCCGCTGGAAATAATTTGTTTCAGGACGGAAGGGGCCAGAAATTCAAGTGGAAAGGCCTCAAACAGGACCAATCTCTGCAGGTTTATTTGTTTGTTTGTTTTCGTTTCTGTAAATTTCCTATAACTATAACTAACCATCGTATGAATTTAGCTCTACGCCGACGATGACGCGCCCTCCGAGCTTATAGCAGAATACAAGCTACCTGTCAAGGGTAGGCCGCGCGACGACCTAGACGCCAAGCCCGCAAGCATCGTACTCTCCGAACTCATGATCGATGTATTAATATTAATATTGTATTTTATGATAAATATGAAAGAGTTTTCTTGATGACCCACTGTCTATTTTATCCACAACTGTTCCGTAAAGGGACCATTAAGAGGCTTTTCAATTCACAATGAGAGATCCATGTCGAACGAAACTGGAAAATGCATCTGGCGCAGTCGTCTTCACAGTCACGACAACCGGGGGGGCATCAAATTCCATCTCGAGTTATATAGGCGCTCACGGAGATGTCGTCGCTACTCTGGCGTTCGTTTTTGAGTGACAAGTTGAGTGTCGTCGGTGGTGCAGAGGTGGAGTCAGTTAGGAACTTGTGGCTGAAGAGCAATAAAGGGATCAAGCATAGGCGCACTTTATTCGTTCTATTTTCTTAAGGATAAGATATGACGATGGAATTATAGGGCTGACTTGTTTGAGGACAGCGGAGGGTAACAGATACAGTTGAAGAGGTTTTGGAAAGGATCAGTCTCTGCAGGTCCGTTGGTTCGTTTTCGTTCTTTGAACATTTCCTGACAGCGTTTGTCATATTATTGAGCTCTACGCCAACCCTCCGAGGTCATAGAAGAATAGCAGACTATAATCCTCCCGTCATGACTATGGCGCGCGACGACCCAAACGCCAGGCCCGCAAGCATCGTAATTCTCCAAGATTTCGTCGTGTTGTCCTTTCTCTTGATAGAGCCCGACACAAATGGGTGGCCTTTTGTAATGCTTGATTTAGGAGTATTCTTGAAGAAATCTACAGCGTATAGCTTCCATATAACGTTGGGTCGTACGGCTTCGGTCTTTCAGCCAACAAGGTCCTGCATTGCGCAAAAATAGGCAACTTTTCGCCATTAGCTTACGTGTGACGGTCTGTGGAATATTTAGAGATAGGGGAAATAGGATAGAGTTGGTCTCGTAAGTTAAAAAAGGAAGATATTAGAAAGTGCCGTCGTAAATAAAAATGGCACTGAAAGCAAGTGTAAAATCATGAAAGTAATGCGTATAGTCTGGAACAAGGGTGTTGTACATATGACNAAAAAAAACAGTGACAGGATATCATGAATCGATGCATGCAATAGAATCAATATATATATCGTGAATGGATAGTATGATGAAAAACGTACAAAAACGGTCCATAAATGTTGGCAGTGGATGTCAATTTGAAGAAAACATCGATAAAGTGGTTTAAAGGCGAACAAAAAAGAAAAGAAAATTGTTTGGGAAGTTCGATGAGTCTATCGATATTTGGTTTTGCGCCGTAGTTTAATACCACGTGCCCCACACACATCGTCCAGCGCCTTAACTTGTTCAGGTGATCCAGTGAAATCAGTCGGCTTGAAGCTATTCTCTCCCAATGTGAGTTTCTTCAGATACTTGAGACTGAGTGAGCCGATAAACTGCGCCCATACGTCCAATGGAATTTTTGCTGGGTATGTCTCGGTCACTTCGAGATCTTCAACACATGAAAGTGCGCCGGCGAGTTCCCTAAGCCAGGAAGGGGTCACGTTTACATCGAGAAGACGAACAACGCGACACGTGTCTAGTGCCTGGAGCGAGGTTAAGCTGACGACCGTGTTCTGCTCTATGTGAGTGAAGGGTGGCGTGAATCCCCCCCGTGTTATCCTGGTACGTGAAGCTTTCGAGAGATGTCCCCAAAACAGAGATGAGAAAGAAGCAGTTCAGCTCGAACATAAAGTCGTCTGCGACTATAGAAAGCTTGCGGAGACGCTGCCAGGCTGCAGGGCTGCTTAGCAGGGAGAATATTCCTCCTGACATGGGTGCCATGATGATCGCATCAAGATACAACTCCTCCAGCACGCAGCAATGTGCGCTCGCAGTCGTGAAGTCTTTTACATAAGGGTCATATCCAGAGCTATCGATGTCAAGCGTCAACGGGCCGATGAACGCGAGCGACTTGAGTGCGCGAAATCGTTCAGTAATTTCCATGCTCCATTCGAGCGACGCCAACGAGGAGCACAGCATCAGGGATTTGTCGTGCACGTCACGCTCGCCCTCTATGCGAAGCGCAGTGATTGTATGCGGAGAGGCGACGGCACGCAGGACGCGTTCTGCACCCTCGGCGAGATTACCAGCGAGCGTGAGGCATTCTAGACGTACAGCTGCGAGCAAGCGGGGTACACTTGAGCGCATGCAGACACCTGTATCATGGTTGTATGTCTCTTCGTCTCGGCGCGTCCAGTCAGAGATGGTGGGGCATAAAATTAGCCCTCGTACGAGTGAAATGAGAGCGACGTTTTCGTCAAGAGTACGAGCGAGAAGGTGGCAAGACCGATAGGACGACAGAGTTGGACAAGCATAAAGGAGTTTGCGGACGGGATGAAGCCAAGCGGAGGAGATGCGGGCGAGACGTACGAGGTCGCGGGGCCACCAACTTGTATGGTCCTGGCTGTCTATGATGAGGACAACAATGTCCTCAATGAACGTGCGCATCATTTTGAAGGAAAAGAAAAGCAGCCACACCTCAAGTATCCTCCTCGTTAATGTGCNAAAAAAGTGCATGGAATTGAAGTTCAAGGCGGTCTGTGCGAGGCATCAAAAAGACAAGCACGGGAAGTCGCGGTCGGAGCATTCCATCCGCCAAGCGAAGATGTTTATTTTCCTGGGATTATCACCGAGGACAACGTCGACCGTCGACGCCATCATCACCGACGCTCCCCTCGTGAACGATCTTGCATGGCACGTCTTTCTCGCCTTTTTTTCCTCTCGAGTCGCTTCGAGTCGCCCGTTAGCGCTCGCACAGCGCATCGGTCGGGGTTTCCGGGTCAATCACGTGAAGCCTAACAGCTAATATTATGTATATTAATATTAATATTGTCGCTCGCGTGCATTCGACATTCGACAGCCACCCCCACCCACACTTTCTCCTCTGGCTCTCGAGCCTACAATTCTAGCTGCAATGAATACATCTCGTCAACCATATGCTTTGCCTATCGCAGACCGTCCACGCAAGTCGTGGTATCAATTCGCCCACGGCGTGGTCTTTCTCATTGTCTTTCTCTTTGGTTGCATCATGATCAACACGACCCAGCTCGTTTTCGTCTTACCACTCCGCCTTGTTCCCAACGCCAGAGTGCGTGCCCTCTATGAAGAGGGCGTGCGCTACACCAAGGGCTCGTTCGGAATGCTCATAAGTGCGTCTGCCCTCCTCGCACTGACATGTGTTTAACGCACACCCAGCGCTCGCGTGCCAGTTATTCGCGCCGACGACACTACGTGTGACCTTTGAAACAGACGGCATCGGTGCATTCAGCCTTGAGGAGATTGAGAACGTCGTTGAGCGCGACGCGTCGGGGAATATTGTACGGCTATGTCTGCCAAAGAAATTGGTCATCATTGCAAATCACCAGGTACGTTACTAGTACTCTCGGCTTGTCAATTCGTGGTGGCTTAGCATAGCATTTCTACCGGCGCAATCGACCTGGAAAGATGTATGCAGACTGGTGGTATGTCTGGTGTCTAACCTACTTCATGGACATGCACCGCGACGTGCTCATCGTACTCAAGAAGAGCCTTAAATGGGTACCTGTCCTCGGCTGGGTATGGTTCTCATCTAATCTAGTAGTCCATATATATGATTAACAGTCTTCTCTCGATTAAAAAAAAACGTGCTCATACTACAGGGCATGCAAATCTTTAGCTTCATCTTCCTTGCGCGGTCCTGGGTATCTGACAAGCACTACCTTGTGTCAAAGCTTGCAAAGCTCGGTCGGAAAGCGCAACAGGGTGACACTCCGTTGGCCTTCATTATCTACCCGGAAGGAACTCTCGTTTCTAAAGATACACGGCCTATCAGCAAGAAATACGCAGAAAAGATGGGTATTGTAAGCGTTCTTATTTCTTGTCTTTGCTAAGCTAATTTTTGCACGCAGTCGGATATGACGCACACGCTCCTTCCGCGCTCAACAGGTCTACATTATGCACTTCGTGCCCTCTTGCCGCGTGTACCGAACTTGAAACTTCTCGATATCACCGTCGCATACCCCGGTACGTAGTGTCTCTTTCACCNTTTTTTTCTGTGCTACTTTAGATTCTATTCAAACACTTTTGTTATGAAGGTATTCCGCCGATGGGCTACGGTCAGTCTTATTATACACTGCGTTCGATTTTCATGGACAGCGTGCCCCCCCTGTCAGTGCACATGCATCTCCGCCTCCTGGATGTCACATCTGAAGTGCCCATTGGTGACCTCTCCGCCACAAATGCTGCTGTAATGCCATCTTCGAGATCCAACTCTTCGTCTAACTCCAACTCCAACTCCAATTCAATGTCGTCTTCAAACGGTCACGCGTCTTCAGATCCAGGATCAGCAGAGGACAAGGCGAGAGAGCGGCAGAATGTAGTGGAGACCGATGTTCCTGAGTCTGAACGCGTAGTTTTTGATGAATGGTTGCGCAAGCTGTGGCGGATCAAAGATTCCAAGCTCGAAGAGTTCCATCAGTCAGGTTCGGAGGCGGAAGACTCAAAGTACATGACAAAATGTGAAGATGGGGAGGAGAAGAGATTTGCGTCGGGATCGACGGCAATCGAGATACCGTTGAAACTACGGAATACGCGGGATGTGCTTGATTCATTTTGCTTCTTCAGTCCGGCTGTCGTAGGATGGATATGGGGCAGGATAAAGGGGTAAGGAGTTTAGAGGTCGGAATGGCTTTGTCGGATGCCGTGACAAAACATGATATCTTCGACGAGTACTCCATCCACATCTAGCACTCCCATCCGAACACGGACTACGAGGGATTTGCTGCATTGCCTTACTCTCATTTCTTGTGTTGTTGTTCTCTACTTTTGTTTTTTAACCTATCTGTGACTGTAGCTTGTAATAATTTCTGGAGAATGGTTTTTATCAGACATTTGAGTTGTGTAGGCCGTCGAGCGGCAGACAGGTGGAGCAGCCGATGGGCCATCCGGCCCCGTGTACACTCGCTCGAGACGTTTCCGTGTCCCGGGCGATTGAGTAAAACGTTAAGCAGAGTCCGCTACGCGGCTCTGCCATTTTATTGGTTACTATACTTCATATGATATTTTATTCCTTGTGCTCACCTGTCTCAGTTTACAGTACTATCGTTTACAGTACTATCTATGATAACGGTATGATATCGGCCCCATGTCTTGGGCAGTAAAATAGTATGAAAAGCATGTATTATTGTAGTGATAAATCATTTCGCATCGGTGCGAAAGTATTGTATGCCGAAACGTATCGCTCGCTTTAGTTCTTTCTTTGCTAGTTGCTAGAACGCCTGAATGTTCTCGTCTATCCGTCGATCATTCACATCCTAAGCGATACGCGTGGCGCGTTATTTGGCCATATTATTTACCCAACGAGTTACCACCAACATATTTTAATGAGAGGACATATCTGATTCCATAGGAGTGTGATTTGAATGTGCTTAATTCTCACNTTTTGCAGAGTCCAGATTCTAAAGCAAAATATGCATTCTTCGTTTATGATGTCACAGATAAGAGATAAACCAAAAGTTAATGCATTTCCTAAACTTGCAAAAGAAAAACCAGAACGATAAAAATATCATGTATGCAGGTAGATGTGTCAGGAAATAGTGAGGCATCATCCTTGCCCTGAATCAAAAATGACGCTGTTGAATGTAGAATTATTTTGTTACACCCTGCATTCAGTCCTCGAACATTTGATCGTCCTGAATAATAATGTTAGATGACGTCGAGGTCTGTACCTGTTCACAATAATCCTGTTCGTTTCTGTTAGATCACAATACGTTGTCCCGTAGCACAAAAAATTAAACGTACTTTGTTAGGTTCAAATTGATATTCAAACCTGCTAAAGGGGTCTTCATATGAACAACCTAAGATGGTTCCAACTGAAGAGTATGTACTGGATGGTGTAGAGTCTGGATCTGTGTCCTTAATGAGACCAGGAACATTGTAAGGATAGGGAGCAGAGAAGTGGGGTTCGGAAGGTGTTTCTGTTGAAGACATAAGAACTGAAGAATCAGTCCGGCCCATGGGCTGAATTTCCACTTTCTCGAAGGTCCCAACTGGTATATGGGAAAATAGTCAATGAGAAATCCCATTAAGTCAATCAAAAAGACATACCTATCTTACGTAGAACTGGATCAAACCTTGTGGTAACCTCTAAGCCTTTCTTCTTGAGTTCATAGAAGCTTGTCAAGGTATCGCTGCTGTTGTTTGCTGCCTGAAAATAATGCGCTCAGAATTTACAGGTTTCCTAGGATTCAAGCGCTCCACGACTGACGTCTAGCACGGAGGAAACATCATTTTCATGTATGATGGCAACGGCTGCACCAGAAAGCTTTACAATGATCAAGATAGTCCTGATACTGAATGAGTACATGTTAGCTTACGTCAAATAAAGCATCAAATGCAATATCGTGTGCTGCTGTACTCTGACTTTGCCTTCAGAATCTGATAGCTGGACGACTATAATAATCGGAGCACACCTTTTCAAGTACTTCCCCTTCATCCGAATCGAAATCAACAGAGACTACACCTGACGGAGAGTCACAGTCCCTGTCAATGTTTAAGTCTTCAGGACTCGCGGCAGCTTTGATTATGCGCGGGACAAGTAGTTTCTCAGAGATACGAAAGCCTCTGATGAATATGCATTGATTTTTAAACGGCTCAGTCGCCCCTGCGTCGCTTTCCTGTGGCCCCGACTGATTTGAAAAAAGATTCGGTCCGGTCCGGATAGGTATACTTATTGATGACTCCCATGTCCCGGAGAGGCTTGCTCCTACACTCGCTACAGGTGACTTTCCCGCATTCAGCTTGGCCCCTTGATGTACGGCACTCCCGACAAAGGTCGCCGTCGCCCAATTTGCAGTCAAGTCGTGTCCAGTCACAAAGATCAAGTCGCGAAGGCCAACTCCGAAACCCAAATCATCGCGTATGAACTTCAGCCATGAACGATAATTCCTCAGCATGTACTTCTTGAATTGCTCTAGGCGCGCAGCATCCTTCCGGTCGGCGCAGTGTTTGATATAAAGAGCCGCCGCCTGGTGACTGGATACGGAGAAGCTCACGCTTGCGTGCGCTGCAGCGCCCGATCTGGTGCAGGGACGAAACGCGTCAATATTATAAAGGTAACATATTCTGTAGAAGACATTACGCTGAAAAGTCTACTTCGCCATCGATGCGCTTGACGTGAGACAGGTGCAACCATGATCCTGCACTAATTCCATTGAGCGAGATCGTCTCGTTGTTCTCTTGTGGTAACGGTGAAAAGCCTAAGGGTGTGCCATACTTCAGGTTGATGGGATTATCGGATGGAAGGAGCGCGTTGAATATCCGATGAAAATATCCAGTTGCTTTGTTGGCATAACCGACGTCTGCGATGCGGACATGATCGTAACCAGATGGGTTGGGCTCGTATAAAGGTAGCCCATACCCCAGACCCCTGAGTTCCTCTTGATATATTTTGCATTCACGGCTCATCAGTACGGGATGCTCGTTGAAGCTAGGGTGAGGGATGGTGCCAAAGACACCAGCCTTGTCAGTCTTTTAAGCTCTGCTTGAAACAAAATAGGAACAAAAGTTTTGACAGTTAACATTTCCTACCTGATTCACTTTGATACGTTATGAAGCTGTGAGTGCGCCCAAGACCTCATTTATGCACTGCTTCGCTGAGATCGAAGTATGTTGAACACTGGAACTGTTTGGCGCTGAGTGTACCTTTCTACACATGCGTATGCACAGCCCACATATGCAATTTCAGATCCATATTTCTTTTGAAACGCGTTTGAAGTTCCAAGAAAGTGAGAGCATAGGACATGAAAGTGAGTGAAAATTATATACTGCAAAGGAGAAGGATTAGAACGAAGAGCTTATTCTGGGAGAATACTATGCAACGAAAGTGATAGTACTAGTTAAGGTCAGATATGAAACTTTAAACGTGAGATTCACCGTTGAGGGTCAATGATTTCTGGATTTAAGCATTTGAACAAGTACTGACTGGGCTAGGGCCTGAAATGCATATGTTCAGCACTGCACGAGAAAATATCATGTACAGCATATCTTGTATTAAACCACGAAGCCGGCATGTGTTCCGAGAGTGAACCGAGCGCTCAGGAAAAGGCAGGGTAAATTGCCTCAATAATCACTTGAAGAATACCAATTCCCGAATTGAGCTTTTTCAAACAGGCAAAGTATTACTTTTCTTAACATGGTTCGATGTATTGTCGGCCCAGAGAGAAACGTGAAGTTGCAGCATAGCACAGGAAGATGACTCTGAGCACAAGGAAGTCGTAAGGAAAGGTGCGGCAGCATCAAGAACCTGAATTCCAAAAGCGATGGTAGAAGTGCTCCTGAACAATCTTGAATCTTTTCGGCTCGCATAGATTAGTTTGCCACTTTTTAGCCCTCTTCTAAGCGAAGTCGACGAGCTTCAACCCTATTCTAGCTCAAGAAATATGGTTTACCATGGTCCCTCAGTTTTTGGATGTCTTGATGAGTTCCACCGCTTGGCTCAGAATTGTAGCATTAAGCTATCGGCACTTCCCAAGCGTTTCTGGAAGGGCAAAAAAAGTAGCGTGTAAGAGACGATGCCATTGATGAAATGCTCTAGCTAGTTATGGTATGCATGCAAGACATCAAATGCGATGGATAGTTATGTATGCGAGAATGCTAGCATGCCAGCAGCGGATGAGAAGAGGTAGAGAATGCATTTACGAGCGCAGAGAAGTACACCAAGCAGGTGGACGACGCCCTTAGGCGAAAAGCTCGTCAGACGTATACAGGTACCCACAATTTTGTTGCAGCGGTCGCTCTATCTCATTGTGACTGCGGTTGGGCAGCAGCAAATGCCTCGCGTTGGCGATCGATCTGCTTGACGAGGAAGATGCTCGAGTCGAGAAAGCGCTCGACGCAGTTTGTGAGACAAGAAACCTCACCCCGCGAGAAGTGTGTCGATGGCGTGCCTGTTACGCATCTGGAATGAAAATAAGCTCGCTTTGTGAGTGAGTCTGTAATATAGATATGGAATGGGACGCAACTTGTCCCAGCAGACGGAGGTGAAGTTGAGCACAGCGCCCTGCACACGCGCACCGACTTGTTCCTTCTCGACAAATGTCTGTATCTCTTTCTGCAGCAAAACAGATATATATAAGACACGTGTACAGCAAGCTTTGAAAATGGGCGAACCTGCGTATGCTCGTCAAACTTGTCCATCAGGAATCAAGGAGCTGGCCAAGTTGTAGACAGTGAAAAGTGCGTTGAAGGGAGAGTCCAGAGGAAGAAACCGGTTCCCACGGATGCCCACTTCCTTAGCCTCCCTATCTCTTCATAATCTCATCGCCGTCGGTGTCGTCGACGAAAAACGTCGTGCGTGCTCGTCCCCGCCGCCTACGCCTATTGTTCGCTCTTTGGCTCCTTTTTGTTCATTCTTTTATCTACGTTCTGCTTCCTCACGTAGGCGGCAGCGCGACATACCCTCACTATATAAGTCACTGCGCTTCGGCGCAACGTCCATGGCTTCCCCGTCGTCCTGGACGTGTGCACCTGCTCTTCGCACGTCTGTATCATATGGAAATATCCGCCCTTCCTCGTCGACAGGTACAACGGTGGGAAAAGGTACGGCGACAGCGGCGGCGACGGGAACTGGACATGGTTTGCCACGCGGCACGCGCAGGGAACGCGGGAAGCTGTCGATCGCCCACCATGACACAAGTGCTTCGTCGTCCACTCTCACTAGCAGTAGCAGTGCTGGGGCATTGCAAGACTCGACGGTACCGTCGTCTCCGATTACCAGCACACGTTTTGANGGGGGACTACCTTGCGGCGAAACGGCGTACACATCGTCAGAGCTACTTCGATCACTATCCTGAGCGTGGCGGGCCACGAATAAGGGGAGACGGAGAAAACGGAAACAAGGTGGGGAGAGAGAAGGAGACTAAGGAAAGAGATACAGAAAAAGAAATAGCGTACACCGCCCAGCACAGTCGTATATACGACGACCAGCACGGCACCGAAGACAATAGTTGCGAGACATTTGGCCGCTCAACTATCCGCAAGAGTTTGAGTGTTGACGCTAGTGACTTGTCATCGACATCAACTTCGACAACTGTGCTTGGGGTGTCAAGAAAAGGCAAGGAGCGCGACTGGCTCTTCAAGGAGGGGGAACGGCTTGATCAAGAAGCAAGCATCGCATTCCCACAAATATGCACGACCCGTACAGCGAACCACCCAAAGTCTAGTAGCTCTAGCATTGCACGGACACTCAGCGCACCGAAAACACACTCCCACTCCCATCCTTACGGCTGCTTCCGTGACGACGTTCCTGCGCTGCGCTTTTCGTATTCGACGTATTCGAGTTCACAGACGCAAGCAGATACTCCAACACCGCCGCAGACGCCCATAGAAGCTAACTCCCGGGCCTCGCTCGACCCAGTACACGTCGTTGTTGCAGCTCCGATCTCTGGCGTTGAGGCTATGGATGCACTCGTCGATGGTATGGAGGGTTCAGATGAAGATGAGCTTTTCAACCGTTTGCAGATCCATACGAGCAAGCAAGCCACATTGTCCCATCACCCATTGTATGCACCGCCACTACCTACGCCTCCTCCAGGTATCGTCCTTGGTGGGCCCTCTCTGCGCAAGTTTCCACGCAAAGAGTCGATAAGCTCAGAAAACGAAGAGGACGAAGAGAATGAGGATGAGGTCCATGACCAGTCAACTGTGTTGGGCCGTGCTGCACGCACAAACACAGAGAGACGACATGGCTACAGGCGTACCGGCTCATCTGGCACTGTCGTGTCTGACATGACAGATCGCCGTCAACAATCTTCCGCCGTATCGACTTCTGAGGAGATCAACCCCGTCCCTACTCCTGCACCACCCCCATCCATTGATGAGATTATCCGAAGACATGCTGTGACTTCTGGTCAGCCTCATACGAGGCCGAAAGTTGTTGTGCCCTCTATCTCCGATATAATCCGTAGGAACACTCCAGTTAAACAGGTGCAAAATGACTTGAGCTCGCGTGCGTCAAGCGCGCCTGGACATGGCACACGGCACGAAGTGTCTGAACCAGAGCCAGAACCCTTGACGCCTTCTGAAGAAGCTGAGCTTATGGCGCGCTCGTCCATCGACAGCATTGCTGCAGAGGTACGACAGACTCTCCGCTCTCAGCTAAATCCAACAGCTACGAGCATGTATACGGCGTCATCAACTACGGCACATGCGCAGGACGACCTTTCAGGGATTAGCAATTATAACGCGTCGCGTTCAGCGGGTAGATGTGACCAGTCAATCCGGTCCGACTCGGCGTCACTTTCCGCTTCACTTTCCGCTTCAACGTCAAACGGCACAGGGGGTGGGCGCGCGAGCACTGGACCGCATGGTTCGCCATCGTTTGTACATGACCCGGGGCTGAACTTCCGCGCTTTACGTACTGGTGGTGGACAAAAGAAGCAGAGCAGCCAGAAAGACGCGATTGCAACGTATCTGCGTTCCGCACGTATCACGACGTTATTGAAACTCACGAGGCGTCCTCACGCATCGCCTGACAGACCGCTCACGGTCAGTGTCTCTGACCTCGGTTCACCTACAGGCTTCCCATTACTCGTTTTCCTCGGTCTGGGCTGCGTGCGCTTTGTTATGGGTCTGTACGATGAGATGGCTGAGTGCCTCGGCCTGAGGCTCATCACAATTGATCGGTTAGCTCNTTTTTATATCAGACCGTTTTGGCTTCTTATTTCTGACATCGTTTATTATTAGTTGGGGACTGGGTCGTACGGACGTCCCTCCATCATCTGCGAGCCGAGGTGTTCCCGAATGGTCTACAGTAGTCGATGAGGTGCTGGACCGTTTGAACATCGATCGGTGCAGCATCATGGCCCACTCGGCAGGTGCACCGTATGCGCTATCCTTTGCGAGCAAGTACCCGGAGCGAGTCGTCGGCGATATTTGCCTCCTCGCACCTTGGGTTGGCGGTAGTGCTGGAGGTATGTATTTGATAGCTTCAGTACATGCAGTCTCACTGATCGAACAACACAGGCGGCTACCGTTGGCTGAAGTATGTTCCAAATGGCATTCTGAAGACTGCACAAGCCGCAGACTGGAAGATCCAAGCTTGGATGATCGGCAAGCCGCCGAAAATCACATACGAGGGCATTGGGTACAACGTTAAGGCGCCTGTCTCATCTGATTCATGTAAAGTTGATTCCCGCGGATCCAACTCAGATGAGCAGAGGGAGCCGGATGAATTTGGCGCGTTTTCTGCCTTCTCTGCGAACGATGGTGACACAACGACACCCTCGCATACATATCCATATACACTTTCGCGGGTCTTTCCGCCACGCAAGAGCATGTCGAGTGAGGACACTTTCAGCGACTATGACGACCTTGAGGACTTTGGTGGCCGCTTTGAGAGTCGCACGACGCTCGAGCAGACTCGCCGGCGCTCGACTATTAGCGCTGCGAATGGACCTTCAATCTCGCTGCAGCAACAGCAACAGGCGGGGCGTGTGACGAAGAAAAAGACGTCGAGAGGCTTCTTGCGCATTTGGAAGGGCATTCCGGGGAATAATAATGTGCATGCACCTCCTTTGCCGTCGATCGAATCGACACTTCAACAATCCCAGCAGCAGTCACAGGAACAATCTACGCAACCGCTTAAGTCGCAGGGTCGCAAGCTGAAGACGCTCAAGTCGATTGGCTCGCTACGCAACAAGTCGGTTGCACATACCTTACCGCATCGCCCACAGACCGTAGATAAGAGTCCCGTGTTGCCGCAACAGGACTTCGACACATCTCTCACACTTGGGCTCGAAGAGCTCAGTGTGTCGCCTAAATCAGGAGCGTCGATCCGCCCTCACCTCGAGCTCGACACAAATGCGACGTTCCCGCGACGCTCGACTTATTCAGCGGACGGACCCGATGTGAAAAATGTTAATGTTAGCACGTCACCCGCACCGACGGGACCATATCACGCAATGAATGGACGCGCGGGGGGTCGTCGGTCGGTCTCGTTTACATCATACTCCGTTCTGTCTCGACCATCTTCTTACTCAGCAAATTCGCATGTGTACTCTGGTCATTCGAGTACCCCGCCTGCGAGTGAGATGTCCCACGAGCCTTTCGCATATTCGGCAACAAGCACGAACGTCAGTGCAAAGAAGTCAGGGGATTCATACGAGATCGCGCTAGGGAATGCGCTGATCGCTGCGTCGCATGCAGAGTCCGCACGGGGGACGCACCCTGATCTGTTGCAGATCCTGAATCATGAGCAGCGGCCGTGGGGATTCTCGTATGCGCGTTACCCTCATCGCGTGCGTGTGTGGTTTGGTGACCGCGATGAGCGAATTGCATCCCATGCAGTGCGTTGGATGGAAAATGCGATGGGCACAGAGCGCTGTAAAGTCATCGTAGTGCACGGCGCAGACCATGGTCTCATGTACCGGACCAGTGTTGTCGTTGATGTACTTGAGCACGTACTTAGCTTATGGCAGGACGGCGGATGGCGACTACGTGAGCGTGCGGATAACTATGAGCTCGGTACTGATCCGTTCAGATCACAATGCACTTAGCCCGCTTGGAATATAGAACGGCATTTTAACTTTAGACTTGTAGGTGGCCATCGCCCTCTCTGGACCTTACCCTTTTGCTATTAAATTTTTTATTTATTTCTAACGTCATTCCAAATTATCTTCTCGAGTGACCTCGATGTTGTCTGCATAGCTATCTGTTCCTGTCTCTTGATACCAGTCGATATTCTTCATACCTTCATTAGTGCCTCCTTATCATTCGTTCACTCCGCTTCTACCTTAGTCACAAACGTAACACATAGTCTGCTGTCTAACAGTGGCCGATACTTTCTACTTGTGACTCCTAATTCGTGTATATTGTCTTGTCTATGGATTCCACCTGTTCTTCTTATTCGTATCTTGGTATTTTCCTCATTTTTTAATTTTCGACTTGCCGTTACTGGGGAAGATGTTCTCTTGGAATTATTGTTAGTATATTGCAAGGAATAAATTACACTTTGTTCATTCGTTCCGATGAATTTGTACGTGAAGCATGCCGCTGTGTATGATACCTGAAAAAAAATAAAAGAGCGAGGAGCGAGGATAGGCAAAGGAGATTCTGTACACCTGAACAGTAGTTACGAATGACGGAACGAATTAACTACCATCCGTTTCGGTCGTCAATGTCCATTGGGACAGGAGGCAGTCGCTGTGTGTCTAAGACAGGCGTCGGCGACTTTCCCCGAAGACGCTTCAGCGTCTTCAGACGGCGTGCTGATAGCATTGTTAGTGTCACATACATGTCGGTTAAGGGACTAAATTTAGAAAGAAAAGGCGTACTGTAGTCCAGTCGGACGTGCTCATCACCCTGCTCACCGTCCGACTCGATAAGTGGGTCCGTCGTATTTATGACGTGCCATGCATCTGCGAAGAGGATAGTTCATCGCTACTACAGTGTGTTGTCAATATGACAACAAAAAGTCGACGACATACGTTGAAGCATTGTGCGCTCAGGAGAGACTGGCGCGTACACAATCTCGTGTGTCCTGCGTCCACGTCCAGTCTTGGCATGCAGGGCCATTGCACCTGGGTTTGCATTTAAACTGGTACTTGGAGCAGGTGCAGGTTGGATGGCCGGAAGATGTATTCGTGGGTACGGTTCACTCGGCGCCGATGGGTTTCCAGCATCAAGGAGCATCTGATGTGATGTTTTGTGCATCAGCGCCTCCCTGCTCTGATGCTTCGTCGGGCGACCTGCTTTGGATAGTTGTTCAGCCGGCTCAAAAAGGAAGAAAAAAGAAAAGAAAATTCGACGTACCGCGCAAGGACGGGTCGGCTGCAGACGTCCCCTTGCCTCTGGCCTTCAAGCCCCCGGACTGTGTCAGCGACGACTCTATTCCTGCAGAGGCGTCACGCTCCGTCAATCTTTTGGATATCGAGTGTAGGCTTTCGTCTTCACGTGTGAGAAATTTTTGGCGATGCTCCATCATCTTCAAGCTCATGTCTATTTCTTCGGGCGGGTCGATATTCTCTCCCGCTTCTTTCGCCTCCTCTGCAGATAGACGCGGGAGATGCGGCGCACGCACGTCTGAGCCACGCTCGCTGTCAGCGTACGGGTTCGGCTCTGTAGGTGGCTCGAGATAGTGAAAGCAAAGCCAGAGGAATGCCCGTGCGCGTGCGGCGCTCGGGATGGGCAAAGGCAAGAAGAGATCCGTGAAGTCAAGCGTATCGTCAGCATCGAAATGCGTATGCCCGATGGTCTGAAGCAGATAACGAACGAGACTAGTTAGTATGATTGGTCGGTCGAAGAATAAACGAAGAGTCGCTCACTGTACTGTGGTTATTAAAGACAAATAGGAGGTTGATAATGCTTGTCGAAGGGGTTCGACCCTCGTTCTATCCTCGATGATAAACACAATGCTTTGAAGTAGCATACTCAAAATGACGCACTCGCTGGAAGAGGATATCGCTTGGCGTGCTAGGGATACCCTTGAGTTCAGATGGGAGTTTACTCGCTTTCAAAGCATTTTTGATACGCGGCGCGTCCTGCAGATTGCCATCGGTATTCTGCAGAGCAGGGACAGGATGGTACGTTCTAAGAGCTGTGCGTGTCTCAGGAAAGACTGCAGCAAATTTCAACGGACAGTGAGCGGTCCATCACCAGGCATAGTTACAAACCGAGAGAAGACATCCGTCAAAAGGCAGACTCCAGAAACTCGACACACTAAGTACTCACACGCCATCGTTGTGTTTATTCTTCCGACGTTTGCAAGCAGCGCCAGCATTGCGAAGTCTGTACCGAACTGTGCACTTTCACTGATCTTGTCCCGGACTGCTTTTGAGCTTCGTGGCGAGTTGACAAACGCACTGACATAGAGATCACGAAAGACGACTTTCTTCTCATACTCTTCGTCACGGAACGGGTCGGTGAAGACAGCATGCTGATCGTCGAAGATATGTCGCAGGAGGTCGTACTGCAAGTCCTCGCGGGTCAGTGGTTCAGAATCGCCGCGCTTGATTGCATGGCTCTTTCTCGCTGGAGGAGGCCTTGTGGCTGGGAGTCTACTAAATAACACTGACTTTAGATTCTGCGTAACAAATGAGATAGAAAGTGATATATCCTACTCTTTTGTAGCCATTTATGTGGCCGTTGCCGACAGTCTCAAAGCTCGGGTAATGGGAGAAACGCGTTCAGGGTGTCACGTCTCCGAATCTACGCGCTCGGAGTCTCGAAATCAACTTCGCAAGTTGCTACCATCACCTGCCCAGTACGACTTGTTACTCGTGTCTGTCTGTCTGTCTGTCTGTCTGTCTGTTTGGACTAAACTGGCTCCGAGCATATCAATAACTATGAATATCTTGACAATCGCATCTGAGTATTCTGTGTATGAGAACAATCTATCACCATATGCACGTCCTACAATTTATGGGTACTAGTAGTAGTCACCGATATAGCGCGGATTCAGGCTGCTTGGATGCTGCTATAGTATTATTTTTGCCTTACTCTGGCCTATGTTCGCTTCGTCTGCACTCGCAACTGGGCTGTCTGTTATTTAAAAAAATCACTGACGAAACCTTGATATTGCATCATCTTCACTATGGGCCGTTCGTGTTTTGTGAAGCACTCTGACTACCTCAGTTCTATACATCCTCTGATGACTGGCAGAGTTTTTCGGTGACCTTGGGTCCCAAATATCCTGTTAAGGACTCAAGTTAAAGTTCTTCATGACAACATTAACTTTGCTTGCTACCGTACGCGATGGTAACCATTACCGGTCACCGCCTCCCTCCCTCTATCAATCGGTTCACGGTTGTCTGGGCATGTCTTGCAATTATTCTGCATACCCTGTAGCTGGGTTCCGCGAGACTTCTACGTCCGCACCCAATCTGCGCCAGCCTTCATCTGTCTATCGACCTAGAGCTTTGATGAACTCTCAGGCATTATTACGATCGCACACGTGGGTCCAGGAATACCCACTGTCTTAAGCTTGAGTACAGGAGGCCTTGCATCGATGCTGGACGCTCCCTTCTTTTCTTTCGCGTTTCTGCCCGTGGGTCTGCAGCGCTGCCCTAGTCCTCGTCTTTCTTTCCGCGATGTCTTCCATTTCCCCTGGGCCATCGACTTCAAATCACTCTTTTGTTTTGAAAAACGTGACAATCGACGATAACGACTCTTCTCTGAAATACTCTCAGGGCTGGAACCGGAGTATGTCATCTCTCGCGATCGGTGGCTCCTTCCACATAGCAAATCATGTCGGCGATCTGGTTTCTTTCAGTCTACCTGGTGAGTCATCTAATTTTTTGCGAATTGGCAGCGTCGTCTTTAACTTCTGAACAGCCAACGCGGTCGCTATTTATTATGTCGGCTACCAACAATCTGCTGGTGCACTTTACGAGGCTTGCTTGGATTGCAGCACACAAGGTACAGGCAATGCCAACGTTATCGACGCCTTTAATAACGCGTCTCGTTCCACGGCACCCACGGTAAGATACATGTTTGAAACCTAGGCCGAAAGACTAAGACGAATATTCTAGTTGCTGTATGAGGATACCAATCTAGATCCTAGTGTACTTCATACGTTTGCATTGTCCAATCTGGCAGACGCTAGATTCAGAAATACCAGCACGATTACGCTTGACGCTTTTATTGTAACTGTCCAGGATGAAGGTAGGAAACCTACCTATCTAGTGGAAATTATCATGTTTTATCATCCTGATTTCCAGTAACTTCAGCTTCTGCTCCGCAGAGCATTGCACACGGTTCTGCCGCTTCTCTTGTTATGCAAGTTAGCACGTCCTCGCAGATTAGTTCTTCAGCTTCGCTTTCCGAAGAGCCGACTTCTTCGGCCTCACGCTCCGAGCAGCCCACTTCCTCTTCAGCCTTATCTTCTGAGCAGTTGACTGCCCCTTCAGTTTCATCTTCGGACCAACCAATTCGCCCTCCTGCAGTCCTGGGTACCGATACAAAGGCCATCATGACTGCAACTTTATCTTTTACCTCTGCCTCCGCCTCTTCTTCAGCTAATCGTGGCCAAAATGACATTAATGCAGGGCAGCGCCTCGCCGGGCAGGTGCACTCGCCGCTTGCTCTGACAGGAATCATTTTGGCGGTCCTATTTGTGGTGTGTACTTCCACATTTGCGCTGATGTACTTTATGCGTCGCCGTCGCCGTCGGAGCAAGGAGCCATACACACAAATCTCGGAACAGACCGCGCTCTTCTTCAATGCAATGAAAAAGGTCGTGAGCGGAGAGCATGGAGGGTCTGGGGGCAGAAAGAGTATGTTCGGATTTGGGGCCGGTAATGAGGGTGGAAGCTCGGGGATGGACAAGGATGTGATGGTTGAGAACTATGTCCAAGACAAATTTCTACCATATCCAAGTCACGAGCCTTACTCGTCTCAGGCGGCGCGACTTGCAACGCAGCAGGCCCCCGCTGCCCCTTACCTGGCCTACAACACTGTACCACGCTCCTTGTTTCGGCCTCCAGGTGCACAGCGTGTCTCATGCTCTCGTCTTCACTCCAGCGAAAGTTGCAGCTTCAATTATCCTGGCTCTCAGGGTATTCCGGATGGAGAAAGAGTCAAATTCTCCGAGGTCGTCACAATTGCGGTGGAGCCCACGCTGACGAAGACAGATGTCCCAAGGACTGTCCGCCGCACGCATCCGTACAATAATCCATTCGTTATTGCGGAGGCGGAGACGCGTGCAAGTGAGCATGAGAGGGCGCCAACGAAGCTTTTGGGACACGGCACGCATCGCCGCGACTCTAGCTCTTCTGTAGGAAGTCTGTATAGTCAAGGTGAGGGGGTGAGGCGGAATGCGCGTGAGTTCACCTTCTTTGATTTAACTATGAATCAATCTCTAATCTTCTTCTATAGAACCTCCACCTCCTTCTGTAGCTAGGCCAAGGACTGATAATGCTTGGGACTCTTAGTTTTTGATTTATCCACATTAATCCATTTCTTTACTATACATTCACTCGTTCGTTCCGTTTTTCTCGTTACAACGGACACCTTGCTATTAAATAATCCTTTTGTTGTCCTTTCAGTTTTGGGCTTCTCTTTCAGACAAGTCTGTGCACTTTCATTTGATCAACCGTTAACTTCGGTCACCTTAGTTATATAAATAAATTGTGATAATGGGGAAGCAGTTGACATCAACTGTGTATCCTGTATTTTTACGCGTGATACAGCGCTCAGAGTAGCATAGCCGTCTTATGGTGCCGCTGTCATTATACTAGGCGGTCACTGTTGGTATGTTGGTATCGTCGGCAGGCGTTGTCGGAGGTGTAGTCGTCGCGATATCATTTATCAGTTGAAGTCTCTCTATGCGTCCTAGCGAAGCGTAAGTATTAATAGTAATATTGTCGCTTTCAAGACCTAGAATTACATAAGCTACGTCCGAGAATGACACGTCTCTCCCGGCTCTTCCGAAATCACGTACACTTGTTGCACTTGTGTGAACTACCACCAACTTGCATTATGGCTAACGAACGAGCACCTTTACTTGGTGCTAGGTCTTTGCTTGGATCAGGGATGCTATTCAGAGCCGGAGCTGCATTCGGTGCTCACGTCCTACTCAGTCTTTACCGATTAAATATCGCTAATGATGCGTGCGCGCACAGCTGCTGTCGGCATAATTGCTGGAGCGTTCGGTGCACACGGCTTGAAGAAAAGGGCTGGGATCACCCCGGACCAGATACACTCTTGGGAGACCGCAGCACACTACTCCGTTAGTATCTTCCCCCTTGCAGAATACGATGTATGGCCATTTATATCGTTGAAACCTGCGCATCAGGTTTGTAATGGTCTGGCATTGATGCTGTTGTCTATGCATCCGCGATTCTCCGTGCACCGTTTCGCCGGCCCTGCGATAGCGGCGGGCGGACTTGTATTCTCCTCGAGCATAGTCGCGCTCGTCTTGAATCGGGATAGGTAAGCAATCTAGGGAATACATACACGTCTAGAGTTAATTCCTTGCGCTAGATTCAAGTTTCTAGGACCCGTCACACCTATGGGCGGTGCAGTTATGATTGCTGGGTAAGTTTTTTTTTATAATTATTTCGTTGCGCACATCCCGGCTGATTGGCTTATTTGTACGTTTCAGTTATCTGTCCCTGTTGTTCTAATTTGTGGCCTTTGTTTGAGATATCGTGCGTAAAATAAACCTCCATTCAATGTATGCGAAAGCTCGTGTGTTTGGGCGACCCGCACCGTGAGGTGAGAAACCAGAAACAAGATCATGATGGAGACGCGCCGGCTAGCGCGTTACTTGTCCGTCACAACTCACCATAACGAAATAAGCCACGCCCATTCTGAGTTGTCTTTTGGAACATTTTGTACAGGAGGGCTCGAGTCTTCAATTACAGTAAATTTTATCCTGAGCATGCAGAGAGNAAAAAAGAAAAAGACACGCTGTACTTGCGTGGGTTGCTTCTTGGGGTTGTTGTTCTACGCGACGTGCAAACTCCGCCAATTATTCACACGCATGCTCACTCACTCACTCTTGCCGCAAGCGCGGCTCATCGTCCTTGTCTTCTTTCTCGACGCTGTCTGTATTTCTTTTTTGTCTTGCAATCACATTGCTTTTTTTTTTGCTTTACCCCCATCATCTCACCGCGACTCTCCACTTCTTGAAGTACTGTCTCCTGCTTCATTTTCATATTCATCGCTGAGCCACGCACCCCTCGAGCACCATTGGTATGTTGCCCTATGCACAAAGCCGTTCTGTTTCTAACTAAGGTATTCACTACACCTAGTCCGACGCTCTAATGTCCAAATCTACTCCTCTTGATATCGTCGACGGACTTACAAGTCGTCCGCTGAAACGACGTGCCACTGCAGACTTGTCATTTTTCACGCCGTCGTCCATAACATTCAATCCGAAGCCTTACTTTCCTCATTCATCTCATTCAATCAATCACAGCAAGCCTTCCGCGCAGGCGTCAACATCTTGTCAAACAACAATGACCGCCCCGGCTCAAAGACCTCAAGATGTTCCGTGTGACGACCCAGATGCAGTCTTCATTCGCTATCCCGACCAACCTTTTCCTGGCTCAGATATCTACCCAGAAGGCCTCACGTACACACTTCTTTCCGAAAATCCCGACTGGTTTCTTGTACCCGAAGATTTTAAAACTGAAGGTGATACAAGTTCGGACCGAGTTGCCTATCCTCAGTCCCTTGAGCCACCGAGAGGCTGGTTCCCTACNAAAAAAGAAGGATGTGAAAGAGAAGGGTCCCGAAGCCTACGAAGGCCTGGAGGCTCCAAAGTTGCGTTGCACATTTTGTCGTAGGGCATACGCCGGCGTAAACGCCAAGAGCATGTGGAGACGCCATATACTCGAAAAGCATAAGATTCCCATGTCAAATCGGCGTGACGGACCTTCCGAAGGAAGGAACGGCCGGTCGTCAAACAGTATGTAGCTCTCCTTTCATCACTGGTCCTTCTTTTGCTTACTTTTTCATCTATTTACAGAGGNAAAACGCGAGGGCTTCGTCTTCTGCTCCCATAGACCCTGGAGCGCTAAGCACTTCAAAGACCAGGGCTTCGTCATCCGGACTTCTACCAGCTCCAAACGGTCTTACCGAGCCGCGAACAACAAGAAATTCCAGCAATAAGCTAAAGGCCATGTTTACCACAGACAAGAGTCCAGAAATTCCTTCCATGTATCTGCCGACGACGCCATTCGAACAGTCGGAAAGCATTGTACATGCTTCAGAGCCAGAATTTGCGCTTGGAGATATGAAGGCCTCGTCTACACAGCATTCGCCTCAGTTCACAGGTGTAATGCTGCCTCCGTCGTCGCCCTTGGACGAGGCGACTTTTCAAATGTCTAGGGTGATGCCCTCTAGCCCTGTTAGTCCCCCGCATTCTAGCTACAGGATGCCTTGGAAGTTTCCCAGCCCGAGTCACCCACTTCATGCTGGTCCGGAGGAACTCTGCCTCGCTGTTCCTATCAGGGGCATATCTGGTGAAGGCCTGCGGTCTTCGTACGTAGCGCTGCAAGCCAGTCCATTCCCAGGTACATCTCCAGCAGCAAAGCAATTCTCTAGCCCTATGGGAAATGACTCGCCGTTGAGTTCCAGGCCTGTGGCCGGCAGAGTCTTAGGTTGGAAGAGGTCGAAGGGGACTTCAAAGTACAAACTGNCCCCCCCTTCCTGAACCATCTCCTCGTCGCCCACGATACAGCGGGCCTCTTCCTGTGCCATTAACAGACCGTATGGAATTTGGCACTCCGGATCTGTCAGCGTCAATGAATAACGAGGATGCTGATTCATCTTTTTCTAGTCTTGGAGAGCCTTTTTCCAGTTGGTTTGACTTGAATACCCCAGGAAAACCAACGACTGGTGCAGGTGACACAGGCTTTCCTGACACGCCTATTCGGAAGTCTGCGGGCAGCTCATCCTTTGACCAGCTCCAGCTCATGAACTCGGGCAGAGAAAGTGGGGCGCCTTCTTCCCGACTTCCTTCAGGAGTTGGCTTAGGCTTCAATTTCAAGTTCGACTTGATGGCGTCTAAAAAGCGTTCGAGGTCTGATGATGGGCACGACGATGACGTGTTCACGGGACTAGGCGAGCTCATGTATCCTTCGCCAATCGTGTCGCCCTTTGGTCGTCACGATCTTGGGAACCACCGCCTCGTTGAAGAAGAGCTGCGTGTGCCGCAGGAACTTAACGGCGATGGTACATCGTCGACAGATGCGGGTTCTGAGGACCCGTTATTTGAAGATTATCCTCCTCTGAAAAAGCGCAGGAAGACTCTTTGATTGTCTGGTGTTCTTTGATTTATTTGTTTCGCTTTTCACGTTTGTCTTATTCTTTTGTTTTCACTTGATTCTTTCCGCCTTTTCATAATATACTTTCTTAGCCTTGCTTTTCTTTACTCTTTCTTTCTCTCATTCCGACTGCTTATTTATTGCCATCGCAGTGCGCGTGGCGTCTTGTCATAAGCAACCTTATAACGTTCTAATATGTTATTTTGCTCCGCCACACTCCCACCCCACCTTCCTTGTTCTACTTCGTGTTCTGCCTTTGCATCTGGTTCTTTATCCTTTGTCTATCGGTCCGATCCTCTGAATGATTAGTGTTTCTACATCCCTCCCGCTTGTACTATTGATTACCCTTGTTAAAGGATTTTCCGACATGTATATATCTGGCCCTATCATGTACGCCAGTCCGCTATCGCTTGCTCGCTATGATCCAAACTATCCTGCTCCTGTCTATTAGTTCAAGAATAAAGAAGATTGTGCTTTTATTTTACCTAAAGTCTTTTCGTCTAGTCATTCGTAGATAAAGACAACTTGAATAACGCCTATCATTTTGGTTTCTTTTAAGAATAAGCGTGATCGACATGCTTTGTTCAAAGTTCTGACGCAGGTGCTCTTACTTACTCACGTTCATGAAGACCGTGGTCACTCCTCGTCTCGTCTCAAAATTTGTTGCTACGTATGAGAAGCTCTTTGAAGGTTACACACAGGAAGAGATTTATCCTCATGATACGCCAGCGCAGTTCTGGTCGAACCTACTTTCCCTGAACGTCGATCGCCTGTACATTGGGCGGAAGTTGCGCAGCTTGGGCAAAGATGAACTTTTGACCTACCATAAGGTCTGCAGTACTCCCTCTTTGCATCAATACAATCCTGAGCCGTATGATTTAAATTGTGGAATGTCCCGCTGTCTGCCCAAATAGCCACTCTTGAACACGCTCGTCGCGAAGTGCCTCCTGCATCTGCGCACCGCGCTGCCTGGCGATGCGAAGAAAATACACGCGGCGGAAACGCTCAGTGTTGTGCTGCGGTGCGTGCTCGAAAAGGGGCTTACTGGCTGGGAGGCCATGGAGATCTTTGCGGGTGGTGTTGGCCAGAGTGATTCTGTGTTCCTGGTGAGTCTTAATTTCTCGCGCATGGGATTTTGAGGCGCATATAACCGAAGACCGTAATCTGTCGTATTAGAACTTGACAGGCACGATTGAGGATATACTCTTGGACAAAGCTGCTCCGGGTAAAATGCACGCATGATTTTTCGCTACGTGCATACTAATTGTAGTCATAAAGTGGATTTGAAGCATCAAGTCTTACAACTTGCGGTCGTGTTTGCGTGCTCGATCGGCCAGCTGAGCCCTGGCGCATATCTGCTTCGGAAGGATCTCTTCCCTGCCATTGTTTCTGTGAGTCTTGCTGCAGCTTATGTTGGGATGTCATGTCTCTAAGCTGTGGCAGATAATCAAAAACCCGGAGACTGAAGCCTTTACATTCGAGGCTACGCTATTTTTAAGTACCATCGCGAGTTTCCACCGCACGGATGCGGCGAAGCTGAACCCATATTTACGCGCGATTAAGGAGACGAAAGACAAGGAGCTCATGCGCAGTTTCGTGTACTCCGCCAATTACACGATGGATAGCGTTGTCAAGTATGTTCGGGATCTTACTTCGAACAATTGATCAAAGAGTCTAAGAGTGCACTATTACAGAGCATATCAGGAGATATCAGACGATTCCCCACCGACGTTTGCTACCTCTATGAGTAATCTATTTGCGTCTTTCAGACCAGATCGAGCACTTTCGGCTACACCGGTCGACCTTCCGAGGGAGCTTTTTAAGAACCAGTAAGTCAAAGTCAAATACGTCCCCCTTCATCTTAAAGTACTCACATATTGGTCCATACAGACCAATAGAAGCAGCCGTAATCCTCCTCCCTATATACGATTTTCTACACCTCAACAATGTCTTCAACGCTGTCCTCCTAGAGCCGCTCATCTCGTCTTCCTCAGCCACAGCCAATCTTGCGCCAACATCTTCATTGCGAAACTCGAACAACGCGTCGACGCTGCCACCGCTAGTGCACACGCTTTTGACACTGGCGTCATACCTACTCACGCACGCATCCTCATCACAGAGTGCGCGAGCTGCTGCGTACGCATCGTTATGCCTCGTAACGCTGCTGCACCTCGCAGAGAACGACGTCGCAATGAGTGCACTCGTGCAGCCGCCCAGCGCCGGAACATCCGGTGTGAGGCTGTGCCGGCAGGTGAGCTCCTCTTATATCACTTTTCGTTGGCATAGCTAATTAGATTCGATGAAGAGATTACCGCTCCTCCCGATTGGACCCAGCTCGAGGCTTACGCTTTGCGCGCTGTTGGACAGTTGTGTCCTTTGGTTGAGACATAATCTTCACAAGCGACTTGAAGCGCATTCCTACATGTATGTACATGCCCGTACTCCTTTACCACGCTGGGGAATCGACGTATCCACAGAACTTGCATTTGGATCCTGCATCGTACAATTTGGTTTCTGAGCAGAACGAGCAAGCGGATTGGTTTGTGTGGCTTTGCGCCGTCGCACTCACTGTTTCTGAAAATAATACTCTTCAGATTATCACTGGGAAGAGTTGTGGAGATCTCTCGTCTCCCTATTGGATTTCTTATCGACGAAGTTAACTAACTCGCCGAAGGTGGAAAAGCTTGTGCAGGAGGTCTGATTCATTTTCTCTCATATTCATAAGGCGGTTGACTAAATTACTGTACAGACTGTTATACTTTTGGACATCTCCTATTGCTACGCTGAGTCCTTCCTCGGAACCCCTCAGGCAGTCCATCAACTTGTTGTAAGTCGTGACGATCATATGATCTGCTCTCTCCTGATGATGACTGCTCTCCAGTACGAAATTGTCCGGTCGACTTCAATTCTTCAGAGGCAGCACACCTTCTGTCAGAATTTCACCAAAGGGACGCGTACTACCAACAACTCAACACATCGCGTCGCGAAACCTGCTGATGCACTTCGCCGCCTGCTTGATACAGCGACACACTACGGNAAAAAAGGTTGGAGAAAGCGGTGCGAGTGCGGGCAGCGCATCGGCCGTTTTACGTGCGATCGAGCGGGATGTCGACCGCGAGGGCTTGTATGGCGCGAGGGAGCGTAACGAGGAAGAGGCGCCGTACGTGTTTCTTTCTTTCTTTTTTTTTTTTTAATATCATAGACATTGAAATCGGTCGCGTTAGGAAATACTCGGATGATTTAGGAGAAGTTGGATTTGTGCGCTTTGCGTACGCAGATGGGCTGGCGCTTATGCCTGGGCCGGAAACTTAAGGAGTATTTGGATGTAATTGTTCGCCGTTTGGAATGATAAAGTAAAACTGCTACGCAGACAATATTAATATTAATATTAGTACTAGACTAGTGCAGAAGTGCAGACTCAATGGAAGCCAAGAATTAAATAATAAATTAGACTTTACGCGGTGTGTCACGCGAGGGCGATCAGGGGAACTCCAAATCGGGATTCTTTCTCCGAGTCTTTCCTATCTTGCACTGGTGAAATGATTTTTCTTATACCAAAAGGGGAAGGTGCTGTATAAATCTGCTTATCTAATATTGAAAGCTGCTTTTTTCTAAATTTCGACAAGACTTTGGCTCGGTGGACGGCTCGGTGGACAACATTGATATGCTGGCGGACACAGTCGCCCTTTGCTCGCCGCTCTTAAAGCCCCCCTTTTGTTGTCTGCACGATGGCTGCTGTCCGTCGCGCGTGCAGCGGTCTGCGTCTTCTCCAGCTCCAACTGGCCCATAGACATGCTCAGTCACTCTCATGCTGTCGCATGGCATTCGTATCTCGCTTGTCGTCGTCTTCAGCGACGGCGACGCAGAGTTCTCTCTTCGACCCACTTGACACGTTTCCTGACAGGCATATTGGTCCGAACGACGGCGAGGTCAAGACCATGCTCGACAGGCTCGGGTATGCCTCGATGGACGCGTTCGTCGACGAGTCCGTACCTCCGTCGATTCGTCTCCCTGAGGCGGCGATCAGCAACGCGGTGATTCCTGCACTGAGCGAGTCTGAGCTGTTCAAACGCGCGAAAGCGCTCGCGGGTGCGAACAAACCCTTCAAGAGCTATATTGGCATGGGCTACCACAATGCGGTCGTCCCTCCTGTCGTCTTGCGGAATGTAGGTCTATGTCYTTTTTTTTGTGTTATAGTGCAGGCAGAAGTTGACACGAGTTATGCTACAGATTATTGAGAACCCGGCCTGGTACACGCCATATACACCTTATCAACCCGAGATAGCTCAGGGTATGTTTGACGTACCCATGATTGGGTATATGCTGATTCACTCGTGTGCCAGGTCGCCTGGAGTCCCTCGTCAACTTCCAGTCTATGGTTATGTCTCTGACTTCAATGCACATTGCCAATGCTTCTCTCCTCGACGAGAGTACAGCAGCGGCTGAAGGAATGGCTATGGCCTTCGCGGCCTCTAGCATGAAAAAGAAGACGTTCTTGGTCGATGCCGGTGTTTTTCCTCAAACGATTGCGGTTCTTGAAACACGTGCAAAAGGCTTCGGCATGAAGCTCGTCGTCGGTGATGTCTTCAAGCTCATTGAAGACGAGGCCATCCGGTCAGATGTTTGCGGTGTCCTAGTACAGTATCCTGACGTCGACGGACGTGTCACTGATTTCTCGACGCTCTCCTCTACGGTGCACTCGCTTAATGGACTCGTTGTTTGCGCAACCGACCTCCTTGCACTCACTATGCTCAAACCTCCGGGCGAGTGGGGCGCAGACGTTGTGCTTGGCAACTCTGCACGGTTCGGCGTGCCTGCAGGCTATGGTGGACCACACGCAGCGTTCTTTGCGTGCTCGGAGAAGCTCAAGCGTAAAATGCCTGGACGCCTCATCGGACGCAGTCGCGACGCTGCAGGTGCGCCTGCATACCGTCTCGCTCTGCAGACACGCGAGCAACACATTCGCCGCGAAAAGGCAACGAGCAACATCTGCACGAGCCAGGCTCTTCTCGCAAACATGGCTGCTATGTACGCTGTGTATCACGGTCCCGATGGCCTCAGACGCATTGCGAATAAAGTCCACGGTTTCACGCGCGTGCTTGCTGAGCAAGTCGAAAAGCTTGGTTTGATGGTGGAAAACTCGGCCTTTTTCGACACGCTTACTATTGACGTGAGCGCTGTATCCGGTGGTGCTGAGGCTGTTCACCGTATCGCGCGTGAGGCTCTGATTAATCTGCGTGAGGTTGACAGCACTCGCGTCGGTGTCACTCTTGATGAGAGCCTTTCTGCTGACGACCTTGTCATTCTGATCAACGTCTTTGCTCGTTCTGTTTCCTCCTCTCCCCTTTCCCGGTCTTCACTTACCGAACCGTCTTCAGCGTCTCCGTTGTCTGCATCTCTTCAGCGTTCGTCTGCCTTTCTCCCGCACCCAGTCTTCAACGCGCACCATTCAGAGACGGAGATGCTGCGCTACATCTACCATCTGCAGGCGAAGGACCTCGGGCTCGTGCACGCAATGATCCCGCTCGGGAGCTGCACGATGAAACTTAACAGCACGAGCAGCATGATTCCGCTGACATGGCCTGAGTTCGGCAGCGTGCATCCGTTCGCACCTGTTGACCAAATGCAAGGTTATCTCGAGATAATTAAGGTGCCTTTCTTTCTTACTCTAGTCTGNTTTTTTTTTAAAGAAGACGGGTGTGCTTATATAATGATTTCTTGTAGGAGCTCGAAGATGACCTCTGCAAGATTACTGGTTTCCATGCGTGCTCGTTACAGCCTAACTCGGGCGCGGCGGGTGAGTATGCTGGACTCAGCGTAATCCGCGCGTATCACGAAGCGCGTGGTGATGCTCAGCGTAATATATGTCTTATCCCCGTCAGTGCTCACGGCACGAACCCTGCTGTAAGGCTTTCCCTCTTCTTATAGATGGTACATGCTAATGATATATATTGTTAGTCTGCTGTTATGGCTGGCCTCAAGGTTGTGTCTGTCAAGGTCCTTGCGAACGGTGGTCTTGACCTCCAAGACCTCCAAGCCAAGGCTGAGCAGCATAAAGATCAGCTAGCTGCATTCATGGTACGCTAAATAACATATTAATAGTAGAAAATTGAAAATGTGAGCTAACAGATTATATTTTACATAGATCACGTACCCCTCTACTTACGGCGTATTTGAGGATGGCGTCCAGGAAGCATGCAAGATCATTCACGACAATGGTGGCCAGGTTTATCTTGATGGCGCGAACTTGAACGCACAAATTGGTCTTACTAATCCTGCGACATGCGGTGGTGACGTATGCCATATGAATCTTCACAAGACCTTCGCTATGTATGCTTCTAATTATTCACTGTTTCGCACATTCATCATTTGACTGATTGTGTTTCTCTCAGTCCTCATGGAGGCGGCGGTCCTGGTGTCGGGCCTATTTGCGTCGCAGAGCATTTGTCACCTTTCCTTCCTAAACATCCTCTCGTCCCTACAGGCGGCGAGAAGGGCATAACGGCCGTTTCTGCTGCGCCCTTTGGCAGCGCGTCCGTCCTGCTCATCTCATGGGCATACATCAAGATGCTCGGCGGAAAGGGTCTAAGCGACTCCTCAAAGATCGCGCTGCTCAACGCGAACTACATCGCCGCTCGCCTCGCAGGACACTACAGCGTGCGCTTCACGAACGGACACGGACGCGTCGCACACGAGCTGCTGCTTGACCTCGCTGAGCTCGAGCGCACGGCAGGACTGCGCGTGATGGACTTCGCGAAGCGCCTGCAGGACTTCGGGTTTCACCCGCCGACGTGCTCGTGGCCGCTGACGAGCGCCATGCTCATTGAGCCGACGGAGTCGGAGTCGCTTGAGGAGATCGACCGNTTTCTGCGATGCGATGATCGAGATCCGCCGGGAGGCGCAGGAGGTCGTTGATGGGGTGCACCCGCGGGACAACAATCTCCTGAAGAACGCGCCGCACCCGATGAGTGTCGTTGTGCTCCCTGATGAGAAGTGGAATAGACCGTACTCGCGTGAACGGGCTGTATATCCTTTGCCCTGGCTACGGGAGAAGAAGTTCTGGCCGAGCGTTTCTAGAGTTGACGATGGTATGTGTCTCTATTCTCTTCTGTTCTCCATGCTTAGTGACNTTTTTACCGATAGCCTACGGTGATCTCAATCTCGTGTGCGATTGTCCATCTGTTGAGGAGACCGTCGCATCATCATCATAGACCTGTGCTTTCTCGCATAGTGCGCTTTTCAACACTCGCACATTGACCTTTAGAATAGTAATATTATTGGATCCTTTTGTACACATACTTGGTTCAACCCGCTTAGATACCATCGCTAGGAATTGTGCCTCATAGAATATGAATAGTAAATGATTAGTTATGTGTCAGGGAGCAGCGTAGGTAGATACATTTTGATATGCGAACGAACTTCTTCCACCCTGTCTGATTTTGAAGCGAATAACACCAGAGTCCTCACTGTCTCTTCGTCTGGTTGCGAGTCCTCGTCTGCTTTGGCTGGCATATCATGACATACAACTTTTATTGCATCGTCCAAGCGATTCAGCCGGCAAAGGCATTCCACCCATGTATTCCAGTTCCGGCGGTTCAGAGGGAACTGCACTTCCATCAAGTCATGGAAGATGGCATTGGCGGTGTCGGGCGCTCTATTCTGCCCGCACGCATCGAAGACAACGCTCACACTCGCATTGGTGACGCGGCCCATCGAGTTTAGCAGCTTCCATACCTGCAACACGTTGTCCATCGCGCCGATGCGATTGTACGCATCCATGAGCTGGTTCAGCAACGGCGCATCGGGGATGAAGCCCGCATCAAGTGTAATGTGGCGGCGTGTCTCTTCGATCACGCCGTACAGATCTGCGGTGGCCGTGACACGCTGCTTCGCGTCTGCTACATCCCGTATGCGCGTTGCGAGAGCAGCGTACCGCCCGAGCAGGATAGTGTACACCTCTGACGTTTTAGGGAACCCCTGCGCACGCATGTCCTGCACAATTTTGAAGTACTCCTTCGCAGGCGGGATCGCAAACTCCGCGTGCTTGTCTACAGAGTTCTCATCGTTGGGCTTGGCTCTCACTGGAAGGGAGCAGAACGCGTGCAGTACGGCAGCATATCCTTTCGCGTCGAGCGCGCTCGCCTTTACGCTGCGCAACTGCTCGTAAGCTTGGAAGGCCTCCTCGAAAGTACTGGCGGAGCGGATGAGAAGAATTGCGATAGATGTCGAGGTCATGGGGTCCATGTGAATATCCCGTTCGCGCATGTTCTCCAAAAGGCTCAGCGCGATAGGGAAGTATTTGCGCGCGTTCGAGCTTGAAGCGAGCGCACGGAGGAGTGTGTTGTACACGCTGGTATCAGCGCCTTGTTTGCGCTCTCTGCCTGTCGTATGCTTGTCGCTAGGTTGGGTATCCACATTGAGGTCCTTGTAGAGCTCCAGTGCTCGGTCTAGGATGGCCTCGGAAGGTTCACCAACTCTTCCGCTGCACAATACCCGCAGTAAGGGATGTAGCATTGCCGCGTCCGGTCGTATCCCATTATCCTTTGCAGCTTGATAGGCTTCGAGCGCATTACGTATGCCGGTTTTCGCCAATATATTCCTTATGAGGATCGACCATACGACGACGTTGCTTTTCACTTCAAGCACCTCCTGAAGAAATTGAAGCTCTTCGATAGTAGATGTTGACGAAAGGCTGACTAGGTTAGCCAAAGAACGCTCGTCAGGAATGAACCCCTTCCGCCGTAGCTGCTGCAACTTTATGTCAAACGGCGACCTCCCCCTTTGTCGAGCTTTTACAAGTTCCTGCAACCAGGCTTGAACATGGATGCCCGTGATCGCTGGTCCACGACGTGTTTTGTACTTATCCGTCAGTTCCCGCAACTCCTGTCTGTGTCTTTCCAGTAGAGAAGTAATACCTGGATCGTATGGCAGATTTAGGCTATGCATCTCGTCCAGAACCCCGCTTATTTCGTCCACAGAAGGTGGATCCTTTTGGCGAAGCATTGCTTCTAGCAAAGCCTGATAATGTGTAGTTCTGGGAAACGGCCAGCCATTTTTCATAATGTTTAGGCCTTCCTTCACCCTTTCGATGTCTCCTACACCGGCTAGTCCCTTCATGACGATTTGCCAGTGAATTGAGTTCGGCCGGAAGGGCAAGTTCGGTCTTCGAAATATATTGATTAAAGCATAGGCTTGCACTTGTCGACCTGTCCGCACTAGGTTTCTTAGTGCAGACTGTAAGAACTGTGTGTTGACCTCGACATGGTATATATCCTTGCAGTCCCGCAATATAGATTCTAGAATGTTAACATCCTCTTTACTGATCCTAGTCGAAAATATGTCCAACATGCCATTAACATGCGATCCTGTAAAACTCAAGTGGTCCAATGAGACTTGATGGCGCACAGAAACTGGGAGTGTATGAAGTAGTTTTCTGAGATAGATCACATAATGGGAAAGGTCGTCGACATCCTTTCTCTTAATGGCATCGTCAATCTTTTCGTGCGTCTCCTTCAGCTGATTGATTATCCCTGTTTCACGCTCTGAGAGTGTGGTTAAGGAGCGCTTTCCGAGGACAAAGTGGGCACGCTGCTCAGAGGTACGAAAGAGTCCAGCGTATCGAGCTGTCGCTGACACGTTGGCTATGCAGAGCTTCAGCATCCATGGCCTTAAGCTCATTCATACGTAGCCAGCACCTCCTGTCAAACATATAAAATCAGATATTTTCCGCAAGTCCTGAATTCACGGACCTCCTGGAATATGGCGCTAATGGTCGGTCACTTGCAATTCCTGCGCCTGGGGGAAAAATAGGTAAATGTGAGCTACCTTCCAATTTGAGAAGCCATTTCGAGCGAGACAGCCACGTCGCGCCGCCTTGAAGCACACTTCATACTTTAAAACCGCACACGTCCACGGCCAACTCACCTCCTCTCATTACCATGTCTGAAAAACTCAAGGAATTCGCTGAGGTGCCTCAACAATTTGTACGCGAAGGAAACCAAGTATGTTTGCCACTAGACTACGAAGTGGGTTCATCATTGACTATATTCTTTAGTTTCTTACCCGGTGTACGAAGCCTACGCAGAAGGGTACGTCTTCCTGGTTGTGCGGCACGCTCGCTCGTTTTCAATAAAGATGTAGAGTTTTTCCAAATCTGCAGAGCGGTCGCTGTTGGTTTTGCGGTTATGGGCTTCATTGGATACTTTGTGAAGTTGATCCACATTCCAATGTGAGTGACGTGTCTGCGCTCAGGGTAAATTTTCACTAAATATTTGTTATTACAGAAACAATATTCTTGTGTACGGCGTCTACCTTGCCAACTCTAAAACCTACTGACATTTGTCCTTCTTTAGGGGAGGTGCATGATACATCTCTTTGTAAAAGGCTGCTCTCTAGGAAGCGAGTTTGCACCTGGACACAGTAGCCGCTTCTTCTCGTTTCTGTTTTTGTGCGGATCTCACATTTAATGACACTGGTATACCATTAGAGACAGCAGTGACTTCCGGAAAAGCGAAAGAAGAAAAAATACAGCGTATGGTCTATTTTTACAAGCATTTTACTCTAGACACCAAAAATCTCGCAATCTAAACGATCTCATCATGTTGCACTTTTTCGTCCAGACTCATGGCATCATCAGTATCACCTGTCCTTGTTCCCTCACGCGATAAATCAGACATGACCAGAGTCGATGAGATCATAGTTGAGGGTGCTAGAATTGAGTCGATGGACATTAACCGTGATCGCGAGCGCGCACTTGGGATTGCCTTCTCGTTGTCGCTCGATACGCTGAGCTTGCGACGTCTTTTGCAACAGAACCAGAGTAGTATGTCCTAATGCACGGCATGCTTAGTTTGATGAATCGAAGCATTATCAGAGTTTAGACAAACTTTCTGCGTCCCGAAAAGCAAAAAGGCAGCGACAGGGACTGAAGACAAGTCCAGCTATAAGACACAAATACACCGACAAACGTATTCGTACTCACGCGATGCTTCCACCATGTACGGAAATGAAGATGCAATTTGCGTCACGAAAACGATGCATGCGCTATTATCATGCTCAGTGAGATCGTCCGGACACTACGATTTAAGTATACTCACGATAACGTAGCAATGCAGTATAGCGTAAACAACCCGACGCGTAACAAAATCGAGTACGATAGTCTTCTGCACTGGTATTCTTTGGCGGCAGCTATAATATAACTAGACTGATAGTGCGCGAAAAGGGCGTTGACTTCGTTCCTCGTCTTGCACCACTTATAGCAAATCATGCCTGTATTGTTTTAGTGAGTTTCAACCGCAGAAGACCATGACTATTTGCGTACCTTCGATGAAAATGATCCCTGCCATTATGATACCGCAAAAGATCGGCACAATTAAAGAACTACGAAGAAAGTGAGGAATACATTTGTACAAAAAGGTTGCTATAACATACAAGCGATAGTCTTGTGTCGTGCAATAGACCTTGTTAAGAGACAAAATCATGCTCTTGTCATGCAATCCTTGCTGAATATAACAAAATAAATGGTACAGGCGTATATAATGGAGTAATAGAGTAACTTACACCCATGGTCAGTCCCGAGAAACCAATAAACGCAACGTAAGGCTGTGAGAGAATCTAAATAATGAAACGGCATGAGAGAAGTGTCTGTGCGTTAAGATTATGCACATACCAAAACGTCTAGCCATCGTCCCGGAATATTTTTGAATATAGGTAAGTCCGTCTTGTGGATTCCTCTTTGCTCGAACCATAACTGACAAATAACATATTTTAGTCTGTCAAGAACCGAATGGATATTTTGCTGCAAACACACTTGAAGAACCATTTCGAACCCAGCAATTACAGCCCTGTTGCAAACGAATCGGTGCCCGTGGATATTGTAAATGAGGTGACATCTTACATAGGTGGCGCGCCATGTATCAGTGAGGCTTGAGCGAGACATAATTTTGTTGGTGTCTGCAAACTCGCATTGGTTTGTCCAGAATAAAGTCTAAGGTGTACATTATCAATATTTGACGAATCTGAAAGACGATGCTTAAACACGCACAGAAGGCAATAGACAATTGAATAGATGATCCAGGTAACACAAAAGTTAATGAGAGTAAGGTACCTCGGTTTTCCCGCAGACCGGGGAGCAAAGAAGAACATAAAAACCGCCAGCGGAAGCCCGACCTGACCACCGGTGATGTGAAGTGTCAGCCAAACCGGCACAAGATTGTGCAAGTCATAGACGGAAGCGGTATCTAAAAACATATTTAGCCACGACTTTGGACAGCTAGAGTACTTGGCTAACCTAACTGCGCAACGACAGTGAGTTTGAGCATGACCGAGAGCGAGACTTCCAGAGCCCGCTTCTACAGGTCAAGGGAAGAAATGGCACCGATTCGAACGACAACGCTAAGAAGTAGGTGCCAGGAGAAGTAGCGACCACTAGCATTGGTTTAAAGGGCAAAAGGAACTCAGGCTTCGCTGGCATTGTGAGAGGAATGATGGTTGAGACCGAAGGCTATCCCCACGATCATCTGAAGAGCATAGTTTGAGTCTATGGGCATGATCCGCTAACAGATTTGTTGTTGATGCCAAAGTGCTATCCCCAACGACGTCCTATCCGAGGGCGTGCTGGTAGCTTCATAATTCATTTCCAAGATGTTGGTGTCCACAGCGGGTGCCTCCTAACGAGCTGTACGTCTTTGCGACTGGTAACTCGATGTTGGTGTATAGGCAACTTTGATGTTCTCGGGCTTCCAAGCTTTGCAAGCCGAAGATCCCAGTGAAGCAAAACACAGTCAAGTTATATATATCCTGTCCACTTCAACTTAGTTCGGGACCGATTCAAGCTTCATATGGTCCAAATCTGCTGTAGTCTGTTGCCAGTGAAACGACCATACTGTATATTTATAAACGGGGACAGCTTCACAAGATAGCATGATCCAGATCCATGCACTTAGTACGGCCGACAGCGGTTGAGTGCAGTGAGAAACTCCAAGCGAGATGATCTCCTATAAATAGAAATGAATGTGATCATTCAATTCTGTCCGGTGGCGCCTCTTTTAATTTCCTTCCTCTGATCAGTGAACAGTCGAGTAGAATAAGAATAGAGGCGCAAGAATTTGAGCATTTCGAAAGCCGTCTCGCCCTCAATTTGGTATTTTTCAATCAGCCAGAAAAGTCCATCATGATCCTTACCATGTAGGCATCAAATCTTCTCAATATTAATATCAACTTGAATTGCGCGACTCGAATTAGGCTGAGGCTGAGGTAAGGCTTCAAAATAAATNAAAAAATTCAAATCTCCCTCAGATGGGGCCCGGGGTTCCGATCAATAAATGACTCTTGAGCTAGCCTGAGGGCTTGTTTTGGTTACAGTCACAGTACTACATCGGATACAGCACACTGCCAGTGGGTCTACGAAGAAATGTGGAGAATGAGGATTGGCTCTTTGAAGTATGCATTATGCTGTTCAAGAACGGCTTGGTACCTGTTGTAATTGATTTTATACAGTGCCATTGTCTCTGCATTTTTTATGACAGTTGCTTGAGATACTTTAGAGGTGCTGCAGACCACTTCCTCGAAGTGCGCCGCGTTTTCCTTATTTACGTTCTGGTACTGCGCACAAGTTCTAATTTAATTTCCATATGTTCATTAATTATTCTATTGCAATTGTCCTGCAGTTGAAATCGGTATGGCGGATTTCAAACGCTCAACTTGAAGATCCACTCAGAGCATAAACGAGATTATTCCACACAATGTCGGACGTCGATCGTTCTCATCGCCAGGCACGGGCAAGATGATCTTCACGTTACCTACCGGATATGAATATTAATCCCGCTGGTTTATGTTCCCTCTATATATTCGGGTTCATTATTTAACAGTACCTTCTGCCGATTTCTTTGAACTTTCTGTGCATTCACTATATCCATCTCTCCTCAAGTACCTGTTGAGCAGAGTGATGCTCACTAGAAGAACAGCAGTCGTCTCTACTACTACTCGTTTTTGTAGCTATCAAGCGTTCGTCATTACATTTGATTACACCATACCCCAAGCCCAGAAGGCTCCAAAGACAAGAGCAAGTGGCATCACAGCAACTTTCCATAAGACTGGCTCAACGGTGCCTTTGATGCGAACAGCCCAGCGCTTTTGGTGGATCATACGCAACAATGTGCACGGGCAATACACCATGATGATCCATAGAAGATTGAGTGGGGCCGGGAAGAAGTGAGGGGTCGAGTAGATAGAGATCGAGCGAAGGAAGTGCTGTCTCACAGACAGTGAGACGTTTGAGCCATACATGTCCCACGTCCTAGGGATCGCAGGGCTCGAATCAAATGTTGGAGAACGTGATGGAGAAGACAAGACCATTGATGTGATGAGACTAAAGAATAAAATCAATAGGATGAAAAGGAGCGTCAAGAGAGTGAGCCTCGCGTTGGCGGGGGCAGGATCCAGGGACATACTATTGCTGATCGCCAAGAAGATGTCCGAGACGGATATAGATAGCAGAACGAAAGATACAAGGAAGACAGGTAGGAAAAAGAAGAAGGCCGGAATGAAAATGCTAGTGATGAGATCCTGAAGCATGACGGAAAGCGGAAAAGCAAAGGTTTGCGGTATTAGAGTCACTGAAGAGGGTGCTTGCGGTACGAGAAGTTGGATAATGTGCAATGAAAAACTAAGGAGTAATGGGGTATAAGAAGTGTCATTAGCTTCTGGTGTTGAGGGAAGAGATGACACGAAGGCGAAAAGGGATAAATAAAAGGAAACCGGTGAGGTCCAAGAACCCTTAAGGATTCGAGATGCCGCGTAAATCATCAAGTAGTATGATCGATAGTCCGGTCGAGGTCGGTTTTCAAAGATGGAGTTATATGGAGGATCCATGATGTAGTTGGTAAATATACCCAGGTAACCGAAGAAGAAAGTAAGCTCTATCAGGTGGAGGACACTTAAAAGATTGAGTTCATGAGAAAAATTTATTCGCACTAATCGGGAAGCACATAGCTTACCGAGGGGTAGCGCTTTTCTGCAACTTCGCAGTCAAAGCTTTGAACGTCGAACCGTAACTATTATCTGTCATTACGGGTTTTCCTTCCTTCCAAGTTTTCAGGAGACTCGAAGCCACCCGGCTATCAAGTAAAAAAGCAAAAGGACAGTTTGAACCATGCGCTAGCATGATTTCGATCACTATATACATGCAAGCCCGGGCAAGCAATAAGTTTTGTGCTAAGAAAAGAGGTAAAGTATCTCACCGCTATGGCACTCTTCTGTTCCTTCGTCTATAGGGAAGGACATCCACAAAATTTGGTGTAGCACCTCATCTGTCTCTTCGTTCTCGAGCTCAGTCCACTTCTGGACCACAAAGCGCTCTATCTCTGATCGAGAAATACGCTGCATATTATTTGATCCAGATAGACATCTTAAACATAACAAGAGAGCCAGGGCAGTCTCTGCGGCGCGTGAGGGTAGACTAGTAGAATGAATCAAGATGCCTTGGACTATGGTGGACGGCGAGACAGGAGTAGAGTCCGGAAGTTCACTACTGGCATAGATGGCCTTCTCGATGCTTAGTATATAAGGCAATGATGATGTGCTGTCTGGACGATTTAAGAGAGCTGTTCTCTCTGTCGGAAGTACTGCAGTAGTCATGGCTGGTTGAACTTCAGTGAAAGAAAACTTGAAACGTGATCAGATCGCGGAGGCGAAGTCACGCTTTGCGCTGGCAAGGTCGCGCGCGACACAGACAGTTTGCCATTCAAACCCGTGCTTTTAAGTAGTTTGCAAATACACGATGCACCACTAGGGATATCGATAATATAGGGTATCTATGCGGGAGCTTGTTTCTGGTCTATGTGATGACTTCCTTGACTCAGTCACTGGCAGCGACTCCGAATTCTCTCGACTCCTTCCAGTTTGGCGATGCGATCTCGACCTGCTGTCCCTGCTCTGCTTTCATCTGCCTTCCCTTTCGCCTTCGTGTCATACAGCAGCGCTCGCCGTGACAACCACAGATGATGGCGACTCCAACTAAAACGAATGTGAGAGCGAGCGCAACGATGATGGCGATGCCAACAGATGCCTGTGGACTGAGTGTATGCGGTACATAAGCTTCCGCTGACGTCGCTGTAGGCGTGGCCGTAGATGCTGATGCCGAGTTTATGGCGAGGGATATGGACTCGGATTGTGCGGGCGTGAGTTCGTGTCCGTCTGGATTTGTATTGCAGCCAACGCTCTCGAGCGGACATCCCTGGGAGCCTGCATCTTCTGTGCGACGGTGAAGTTGGACTTTAAGGAGCATTTTGAAGTCGAGACGATGTACACCAAAGACGACAGACAGACTCGAAGAACAATGCATACTACTAGCGTTCTGCACGGGCACATGGGGACGTTCGTTTCAATCCAGACTGAAACCAGTTATGGCTGGGTGGCTAACATGCAGTACTACCAGCAAGTACTACTAATAATACAGAAGCAATCAGTAGTTCGCGAGCCACTGACTGGTGTTACAAAAATTCAATTGGTCGTACTGCTACTATTACTTGGGTAACGAGACGCCATCGCGAGCTTGTCAGGTGTACTCTGCTTCAGAGGGAGATGCTTGCAAGTTCGGCTTGAATGACAATGGCTGCAATGGTATGCGCTGTACTGTCTTATGTCGAATCCCAAACCACAGGCGCAGATTTTCCTTTAAAAAGTGAAGTAGTCAGATCATAATCATTTAGTATGCTTACACAGACGTACCCTTTGTGTCCCGAAAATTAAAAAGACAGCAAGAGGCACTANGGGGGGAAATGTGTCAACAAATATAGTCAACAAAAAAGTGCACATACAAGTTGCGATAAAGAGATATGCGAAAGTCAAGGTAGGAACTAGAACTAGAACTACTGCTATACTGCGACAATGTGAGTCAAAAATTAAAGTGAAATAGTAATTCTGCTTGCTCACATGAAAATTGCAACCATGTAAATAGTAGCGACTGTAGAGCGCAGTGTCAAGTAATATGAACTTTGGTTAGCAGCTTTAAACTGCTTGGAGGCCTTATAAAGAGTTCGAAGTACAGAACCTGGAGATTGACATTAGTATAGTATTGAAACGATTCCCTTCCTCCTAAACATTATACAGAAAGAGTGAGCTAAATATTCACATTGGAAGACTAGGGTTATGGCCACACAGGAGATGGTGAAAGCTCCGACGGAGCTGATTCTAAGAAAAAGCTCAAAACTTCAGCATTTCCCAAACAGATTATTATAAACGTCAGCGTACACTGCTTTAGACGAGATTGTGCAATAGAAAACCCATTGTGTCGACACATTGTCCGGGTTTTTGACGCCATACTGTGTGAAGGTATCGTTCAATTCGTACATTTATCAGTCAGGCTCGATTGGAGTCCTTACCACAACGGAAACGATCACAATGAGCAGGAAGAAAGCCCAAGGCATCAACAGAAGCTGTACGTTCTTAATCAAATTAGTAAATGCTTAAATGGCGCAAAAGTAATAGAGAAAATGTAGAAAATAAGTAGAGATGTAGCGCGTACCACAAGTGCCATCTTTGAACTCCTTCCTATTTTTGCGCCTCTGAAATCCAACCATAACTGAATAGCCTTAGTACCGTATCGTAAATCAATGTTTCTAAATACCTGAAGCACCAAACTCAATACGGTAGCAGCTACACTATAACGCCATGCTCATTTGAATGAGTTCAATTTGGAGGGACTTTATCTCACCTTATTGTGCTGCCGTAAATAAGTGACGCCTGCGCCAAACAAACGCCGAATTTTCGGCTCTGGTTTGCGTTGTTCGCCTGAATACAGTCTTTAAAAATCAGGTTAGAGTATCATTGATTCTGAAAGCCTAGATCAGCTTACAAAATTAAACACGCAGTAGCATATACGAAGGCCGACATCAAAAGGTTGATCAATGTCGGATGCCTTCGTTTTGTTGTCTTCGTAAAGAAAATTGTTGCAAGAAGCAAAGGCAAGCAAAAGTGTCCTCCGAATATGAGGAAAAAGAAATAAACGCCTAGGATAGCATCTTTATGAAGACCCAGTTTGATCCCAGTATTCGACGGGCGAACGAAATTATGAGTAATAGACGGACCCGTCATTTTGCCAGAAAAGAGAGGCTTTCTATCTAACCAGGCACAGTTTGACAATATATNAAAAAAAGAGCCCACGAAGGAAGGAATGTGTGGGGAGGAGAAGAGGGCGAAAGACGAGAAACCCAGACAGGCTTTGATATCTATCGTAGTGTCAAGTCTGTATTTGTAGACCCAGAGCCCAAGGTAGTAGCAACAGATCATGAGACGTAGTCCTAAGTGTTAGATCGGAGTTCGTCGTCAGGAGAATGCACTTCTTTATGATTGAATCACGATTTGTATGTTGTAGGTGCAGTAGAAGAAGTGCCTGAAGAAGTCTAACTTTGTATCTATTTACTCATTTACCAGTTCTTGATCCCGTTTGTCTTGAGTGTTTCCACCGGCAGGTGGTTTCTAGATTGAAGGAAATAATATTTTCAGGACAGAAGGATTATCCAGACGGGCTCCATGGAGATCTATTCTTTAAGCTCACAAAATTGTTTAGCATACTTGCCTGAATGAATGAAGTTTATGCTCTTAGTAGTTGAAGAAGCACTGACATCAGATTACAAAGCGGGGGTTGGCCACCCCCACCAGTGTCCAAATATGGACGGAGAGGCGTTTGTGTTCCTAAACAGGATGTCTTTATATTGTGTGCATGGCCTCGCGTGTTGTTGTGGTCAAAAATGAAGCCACAGCTTTGTATGAGTATGCGCTCGTTCTTGACTCTCGACAACCATCTATACTATCACCTCTTTCCCTCCATCCTCACTAAATACCCGCAAGAATGGAGACTGTGCCACTATCTCAGCAAGCTGGGAAACTAGATGTGCCAGAATACCTCACTTTAAACGAAGTCTTTGAGGTCGATTCTGACGACGACGAAGGAGTTTTCAGCTCGAGCGATGATGATGATGATGATGAGATCAACAATGATGAGAGTCGGGAAGAAGACCATGTGTGTGACATACTAGGTACGTGGTTGTCATATTCTTGTACATATCGGTGTCACTCACTCTGCGGTCTTGTCAGATGGTATTAAGAGCACGCCAGGCGTGCTCTCCACAACTGCGACTTCTTCCTCTCAGAAACGGCCTGTCGATCGTATAAACAGCACCGATCATGCAGACGAGTCGTCAAATGATGAAATGGAGAAGAACGAATCCGTAAAAGAGAATAAATTTCTACTGGCGTTGATGACCGCAGCACAATCCTATTCTTCTTGCCTTCGCATACCAAGCGCACCTTCTTCTTCCTTGACAGCCTCAACCACTCAACCTATACCATCGGGAACACCGACGTCATCTTCTCTAATAGATGAGCTAGACTCCGAAGACGACAATATTAGTGACGTCTTCTCTTCTGAGGACGAGCACTCTGACAATAAGCACTCCGTCAAAAAAGCTACATTGAATGCCAAAGACGCTGCTCGGCGTTTTTATAGTCCTACAGGACCATGGGCGGAGTTTGTCAACGCTCCCATAGAAGATTCTGTTGTCATCGCAAAGCTACACGGTATGTAGTTGCTTATAGTGTGTCGTCTGCTCCGTGTCTAATTACCCCTTTAGCTGGTATAATGTGTGAGGCCTTTATAAAGCGGGGAACTTTAGGAGGACGAAGGATAACTTATATTAGTAAAACGTGCGGTTTTGTAATTGTCATCTGTGCTATATCTTTTTAATTCTTGATTCATCTAGCTGGAAATTGTGTCAAAAGTGGGAAGGCTTCTACTCAGAGGTATTTCAAATATGTATTCACGCTCTCACAAATTTACTTACATTAGAATTAGATGGCGCTTTATGCCGATTCTGCGTACCTGCGTCCCCTTCAAGGGAGCGTAATCCCTACTATCATCGGGGTTTATCTTGTCGAAGGGGCTATCAGTGTTGCGATGGAGCTCCCTTCGCCTACTTTCTGGGTTGAAGCCTCTGAAGATATGTCAGACCATCTCAAGCGCAAGTGCATTGCCGCGTTCGACTTAATACATGAGCGCGGTGTTCTTCATAACGACGTTGAGCTTCGCCACATGCTTATTGGTGCGGACAATAACGTAACGATTATAGACTTTCAGATGAGTCGAGCATTGAAACCCATACCGAATGTTGACATGGGCGCAGCAACGGAGGCTGACATACGCTTAGAAAAGCGAAAAGTGATGTACAAGCTGAATTACAATGATGCTCAGACGCGGGAAAGCGAGAAGCGGAATCGTGTCTTCCGGAGACGAGATCGGAATGCCGAGAGATGGAGGCGTCGTCAGCAACGCGTGATGCGTACTCCTGCTGGCGCGAAGATTGTCTTTCCAGAGGATGACGACAGCGAGCCAGAAGATCCAGACGACACTCTGAATCCGATTGTGCAGCCGCATATATGGCGTGATCTTTGGCTCGGCGAAGAGTTCGATCCTGCCTGTTATATAGTACCTGGACAAGACCAGACGGAAGTGAAGGCGATGTTATGGAAGTTCGCTGCTAGAGAACGCGAAAACCAAGAGAAGGATATATTGAAGAGAATGAAGGACAATGACTTAGTTGCAGAGAAGAGCGAATTGATTTCGTCTCACTTTGCAATTATATCCACCAGTCAAGTGTCCGAGCGTGACGAGATTCCCATTGAAGTTCCTGCACACTCATCACTAGCATCCTTTAAAAACTCGCAACTCACACCTATCCTTCCGACGCGCATCAGTCTCAAGCGAAGTCGAGAAAACAGCGAACTCGATTCTTCCGAGGATGCTCTTGTGAACGTCCGTCCTCAAAAGAAATATCAATTTAATTCACCTTCTGAACAGTTGCAAACAAATGGCGATGCAGAGAGCTTATTCGCATGCAATTCCTCTGATTCTCTGGCTACGACTTCGGTCGTGTCTGGAAGATCATCCGTGCAGGATACAGGCTCAACGGCAGCCCCAGGAACGCCTTCTGAGGTTGTGACAGAAAGGATACCCGCTGTCATACATGTCCCCTATGATGGTTATACAGGCGCAGGTGGCTTTACCATACCCAATACATTTACAGAGAAGCAAATTTCGCTCATGCGGCGCGTGTGGATCATGCATGACAATTACCAGCGATGTCTTGAGGAGGGCCTTCCATACCCTCTTGCTGAACGCTTTGGATTAACACCGAGTTCAAACAGGGAGATAATTGAAATTGGGCGAAATGGGAAGAAGCGGAAACGGAAGCTGATAGTCGGCCGCGGCTCTCTCAAGCGCGCGCAGAGGAGAAAAATGGCACCCCGCGAAGCGAAGATGAGGGAAAATGAGCTTAAAGACGCAATGAAGGAAATTAGAGTTGGGCCTAGGGTCCTCACACGGTCTGAGATTGAAGATTACGGGAGGTCGCAGCACTCGAGGACTCAGACACCTGCTGACCTTCCTGCACCTTCGTCAGCGAGACAGCCTCAAAGCATCCTTCGCCGTAAACTCAGTCCTTTGGAGAAAGCCAGGCAACGCAAATATGATGAGTGGCTGATGAGGTATAAACCGCAAGAACCGGACGATGACGATGATGATGAGTCTCAAATGCAAGATCAACGCTCGCCTAAACGTCTACGCGTTCCCGGACTTCCTCAACCATCTCCTCAACCATCGAGAATATCAAAGGCGAGCGGCGAGCTCGGTTTTCAAAAGTACTCGCGTGCTTCGACTTCGTTAGTTCCCAGCCCCGCCGTGGTTAATTATAGCACTGCTTCTCGGTCGCACTCAATTCAGCCGACCAGTTTTGTCGCCGGCCCTTTGCTTCCTTCGCGTCTGCAAAGCAAACCTCTTCCGACGTTGCTACTTCAATCATCATCTCTCGTGCATCCTCGTGCTTCCACTTCATCCACCGCTAGTTCTTCCGTCGAATTGACTGAGTTTGATTCTAACTCCTCAGAGGAATCCGACCAAGCGCCGTCTTCATCGTCACTTGCACCTATAATGTCGATTCCGCAGGACACTCCATCCACGGAGGAAGACGACATCGTTGAGTTCGATCCACATGTTCGCTTCGGTGCATGGATCCCTCCAGCCGAACGGCAGGAACGAGCAGACGTAGCTGCTCATATGGACAAAGATCGTAAAAGTAAGGGAGGATTAGTAAAGAGGATTAGTGATGTTATCAGCAGAACCTTGGGCTACTAATACTATTAGGAAGGATACTATTGGTATGGATGGATCTCACTGTAATTTGTGTTTTGTGTGTAATTTAGTGTGCATTTATCTGTTTGTTTTTGCTTGACTCCTGTATTTCGAGTTTGTAGATCTTTTGCCTTTTTTGGTTTTAAAGTTTTGTCGCCTGCAGTCCCCGTTCTCTCTATTATATTCTGACTCTTACTATCGCCATCCGTTTCGAAGCAAGACTTAAGGTCTATGATATCCATCCATATCTATATGAGAAGCCCCTGGTAATCAAAGTTGACTGAAGACTATGAATGGAAACTCAGGAAGTACAGGTACCGTCTTTCTTCCCGAGATTCTCAGGCTGGTCTAACACTGCTGGTGGCAAATATAAAATAAAAACGCGAAAACACTCTCCCTCATTATATAATGAAACTCTCCTGTAGAGAGTTCACGTTCACGGCGACAAGTGGCTAGTACTGAATCAATTGCTTGCTTCCGGCGCTCGACTCCGTTCTTCTTCAAGTTCTTTAAATCTTTCTGTTTCGGCAGTGGTCACAATTATGTATGGCATGCGGGGTCCATTCACATAATGTCACAACTCGGGTGCGTACTTAAGCTTGACTCGAGTTCTGACGCCGGGCATCCTCCAACTCCTCAACACGAAAAACGTTTCTCGTACCATCGTCCGGATCCTATCTTCTTTTACTTTCTTGTGCAACAAAAACTGCTTAGCAATGTCGACGGACGAGAAAGAGGGCGGTCTGTCTGCCCGGCATGCAGAAAGCTCCGCTTCTCAGAGTTCACTATCTGATGAGGGTATGTTGAGCCTACAACGTACCCTTCGGAGACAGCTGAAAAATAGACACGTGTCCATGATCAGGTTCGTTCTAGTGCTTTGTTTTTTCGCTTTATGTCATAGTATCGATCTTCTCTACCTATAGCATTGGTGGTCAGTAGTGTCCTGATGCTATGGTAGTCGTCCTCAATATGACTTGTACAGGTGTGATTGGTACCGGTCTGTTTCTTGGGACAGCTACTGGCCTCGCGAATGGTGGTCCGCTTGGTCTTCTCTTGGCTTATACAATAGTAGGCACGCTGTGCTACAGTGTCATGGTTCGTCTCCATGAATAGGATTCGTGCGGAAGCTGATTCCCCCTCTGATATCTCCATTCTACGAATTACAATTTCAGGTATCCCTGGGTGAAATGGTTTCATATCTTCCGGTTCCCGGTGGACATATAAAACTCGCAGAACGTTTCGTTGATCCTGCGTTCTCTTTTGCATTGGGCTGGAATTACTGGTACAATTGGACGATCGGCTTACCGGCCGAACTTAGCGCCGCAGCAGTGCTGATGCAGTTTTGGAAGTCGGTGCGTTTCATCCTTCAGACGTCTTCCTACAGAAGCATCTAAGCGTGGCTTGCCTTCATTAGCCTGATGCAGTAAGCCCTGCTGTATGGATAACGATGTGCTTGGTTGTCGTCATAGCTATAAATATATTTGGTGTCGGTGAGTTTCGTTTCCCATGAGGTAAAGTAACTAATAAGTGGGTTGAATTGCATGCTTTCCCACAGGGGTATATGGCGAATGCGAGTTCATCTTCGCTTCTATTAAGGTTATTACTATTGTCGGCCTACTTGTATGTATATGTCCATTTACTCATCATGACTTCGAATCACCTACTAAGCATCTTTATTACAGATCCTTGGGATTGTTATTGATCTCGGGGGCGGTCCGAACCACGATCGTATCGGCTTCCGCTACTGGGATACTCCTGGCCCTTTTGTCCAGTTCGAGAATATAAACGGAGCGAAGGGTCGATTTTTAGGCTGGTGGGCCGTAATGACACAAGCAGCTTTCTCATTTATTGGAACAGAAGTCGTTGCGGTCCGTCCCTTTATCGTGTAATCTCTATAGCAAGTATGCTCATTTTTCTGAATTCTTTTGCCAGATTGCCGCTGGAGAAATGAAGAACCCACGAAAGAATCTTTCAAAGGCGATTAAACGGGTATATATACGCCTCCTGCTTTTCTATATTTGCGGAGCATTCGTCATCGGTCTTATCGTACCATCCAACAATTCCGACCTTCTTTTATCAACATCCACTGCTGCCCGTTCGCCCTTCGTAATTGCGATAAAGACTGCTGGCATAAAAGGTTTACCTTCAGTAATCAATGCCGCTATTCTCACTTCTGCCTGGTCGGCATCGTCATCTGATTTGTATTCCTCGTCTCGTGCACTTTATAGTCTGTCAAAAGCTGGAAATGCACCAAAGGTCTTCTCATACGTCTCAAGAGGCGGCCTTCCTCTAGTTGCAATTATATTCAATGCGCTTTTTGCTTTCATTGCATATATGGTCTTGAACACCACCTCCGGACGTGTCTTCGGATGGTTCGTGAACATGTGTGCAATCGCCGGACTAATGAACTGGTTTGGAATTTCAGTGACCTATCTGCGATTCTATAAGGGTTTCCGCGCACAAGGATACGACCGCTCAAAATTGCTACTTGCGAGCAGGCTGAATCCCTATGCTGCCTGGTGGGCAGTGATTGCATGCCCAACAATTTGTCTCGTATGTTATTTTGTTTCTACCCAATACTCGCATGCTTGTTTACTCTGTCGCACACAGTTCTCTGGCTTCAATGTCTTTTTAAAGGACTCATGGGCCACAGACGNTTTTTATCACAAACTATATGCCATTCATCCTGTTCCCCGTATTATACGTGGGCGCTCGAATATTCCTCAAGGTCTCACCCGTAAGGTCAGGCGATATGGATTTTAAGTCAGGTCTGGCAGAGATCGAGGAACTGTCATATGATGAGAAGCCCTCAAGAAACTGGGTAGAACGCATTTGGGAAGGGGTGGTATGATATTATTCACTGGTGTGTTTTTAGTGGCTGATAAAATTGCATGCAGGCATGATATATATCACTTTTTACTTTCAAGTTTTTCTTTACTTGAATGCAAGGCATTTGTTACCCTAATGACCTGTGAGTGAGAGGTACATTCAAGAGAATATGCGACGTGTGTTTTTCCAAAATCAGTTATGTTTGTCTTGAAGGCGCTGACAAAAGAAAGTTATTGACGGGTACTAATGAGTTGCGCTGCGAGTACTCCTACAACTATTCGGGAAAGCAATGGTAATGATTGCTTCGTAACGAGGCACTGAATGTAGAAATGTAGTGTATTTCAAGTTTGAGTCTTCTCACGAACGGATCATCATAGGCTGATCTCTCAAGAAGGCTGATCTGTCTTTTACTTTCAATTGGACAGAAATATTTATTAAAGGCAACTCTGCAATTGTTAATGATCTCGCGCTGATAGATCGTGCTAGGGCTTGTCGTTGGGCTATTCTTTAGGTTGCCAGTATACCGGTGATTGGTAGTTGCCTGTCTTTGCGCCATCCGTTCAGGAACTCAAGATCCCTTGGTCGCTTACCTTCATCTGCTGGACTGTTGAAGACTCATGAATATCACTCCGGAAGTCCCCAGAATCGACCTTGGCCCTCACAAGGATGTTGTTTTAGATGTCTACTATGCTTTTCTCGTTATGGGAGGACATGTCGGCCTTCCCTTGACTCTTGGGACGATATTTATAGCGAATACGGCAAGCCACAGATACCCGACTTTGATCACTGCACTGATTTCGTGGTTCGTATACGCAACTGGTGCACTACTTCTGTACGTTCGCTCAGTATCTTCAAGAGATGCTTTGGAAGTGAAATTTTATTCAGATTTTACTCTGGGGAAGCTCGTTCGAGAGAACCAGGATTTGGCATCTGTTTGACTCAAGCATCACTTGTATATGGTGGCACTATGATGTGATAAAACTCTCTTCACTATCAATTGATGAGTTCATTTACCTTCAATGTCTTCGACTCTATTATCAGGATTGGAACGTCAATGGCTTGTCTTGTGGGGCAGGTAAGCAGCAGCGTTGTCAATTCTATTCTAGAACACAGCGTTGTTGATGTTTTGCTCTAGCTGTGGCTTGAGTTTCGCGGGACACGTGTAACTTATGCATCCTTCAAGAACAGAGCGATGGTAACATNAAAAAAGTGCCTTCTGTGAGCTTCAAGCTTCAGCTTCTGACAGAAGAGTCATTCAGCTCGTCGTTGTACCATATCTGACCATCGTCATTTCCGTCGCTTTTGTGGTCACGGTCAGTCACCATGGCTCGGAGCATCACATACAATTGTCCTAACATAAATGCAGTATGGTCTTCTAAATCCATCAAGAGTGTCTCACAGATGGGTCTTCTATTGCACTATATCTTTCAACGCTCTGTCAGTAATGCTTTTATATCCAACGTGACTGAGGTTGACTCATCAGTTGCTTATTTTCTAGCATTGACGCTATCTCCAGCGTGACTTTAGTCATGATTGCATTGATTTGCTTTTTCCAATGCAAGCATCATTCTTGCTTCTATCTATCGCTGGACGCCTCATATCTTTTGAGCAGTTTTCATTCTCAAGACTTTGTACAAATCAGCAGCCCAAGTCAGGGTAACCAATAGGTCATCGTACTACATGGCAATTCGGGTCTCCATATTTTCTGCCTGCACTGTTTTAACGTTTATGTGAGTAGCTTAAAACTCCGATTTTAACTCCGATTGATGAGTCTTCATCTGCGATTCATTTCCGTAGCATGTCTGGCATAAACTCGCTCTTACCAACCTTAGTTTTCCCATACGTGTTCCTCTCGACTTGTGTGTATACTCTGAGTCTTCGAACGCCATTTGGAAGAAGATATATATATAAAACACCTTCTAACTTGTTTTATCTAGTACCTCTGCTCGCGTCCTTGATATTCGGGACAACGCAGGTGCGACAAAGACTATAGAGCTCTTATTACTTTACTCAAGATTTTTCTCATTCTATACTTATAGGATAATGTCAGCCTGTGGAAGCGCCGTCTCATGCCGCGACGACGAGGACAGCCCAAGAACTCTATCAGACTCGAACCCATCAATTTTGAGACTCACAGGATCGTCGATTCTAGTGGGACGACAATATCCACCTTCGACTCTACAGGCTTGCAGACTACTAAAAATGCACCCGATGCGTCTGACTCAACTGTACGCCCAATAACAGATAAATCTGGAATAAAATAATCCCATTATTTGGGAGAACTATACAACTATGTGTTATATACTTGCATTTTGACTTTTGAAGGATGTTCTAAGAAACAGCCTGAAAGTTTCGGACTCAGAAAGAAACAACATAACTATAAGATCGATTGCTACGGTAATCGTACGTCTTTTGAAAGACTCGGAGAGTAGTACAGTATTTCACAAAAATATTGCAAGCAAGGTTGAATAATTACTTCCCTCTACCATGATTGTCATAAAATCTGTCGCCTTTCCATAGAAGTAAGCGAAGTTGAAAGAATAAAATTGGTCGACGGGTCGACAGGCCGGCTGCGGCCGCTAACAAATAAGAAACCCTTAATTTTCTTTTTATCTTTCTTCGCCTCTTCTTTGTCCATATGGTCTGAGTGCCACTTCTGGTCAAACTGTAAAAAACGAATAATAGTAACGTTTCTTAAATTTGTGTTTCCTCTATCCAAGATCCTGTTTCTGCTCCAGATCCAAGTAGTGGTTTCTCGTATCAGCCAATGCACACAAAACCTTCACTTTGTGGCGTTGTTGCGATGTCCGCTTTTATTGGTTTTTATCAGAGAAACTTTGCACCGTCTCCCAGACTCACCTATAGTACGTAAGTTAAGTGGACGCGGCTCATAGTTCTAATGAGAGAACTAAACAATTGACAAACTAGTGGCTTCAATTATAAATACAAACATCACTCCTTCCTCTATCTTTTTCAACCGTTACACCTACCAAAACATAACATTTGTCGCATTTCTGTAAAGTAAACGATAAATGAAAAGAAAATTTAACGGGTAGTCACTTTTGAACTGTTAAACTTTCCCTACCCTAATGCGATTGCACCCGTTCGAATTGCTTGATTTTCTCCCTAAGAAGGAAATTCAAAAAGGCCTCAATATCAAAGCTTGTATCTCCAATGATCTCCAAGGCGGAGAAATTTTCTACGTTTTCGCTCTTTCCAGATGATAAGGCACTATCACCCGAGTCTCCTGCGTCCAATGCGGCCTTAAACATGTCCAGGAACTGGCCATCGAGTAGATTGCAGTCCAATAAACTGAGGGTACGAAGAGGAATTGGCTTCTGGGTCCACGGCCGGGCTCTGTCCGGTCTGTCCTTTCTAGAGAGCAGCTTGATTATAGGGCAATCCAAAGACAAGGTTTGAAGTCGATGGCACCTACAAAGAATGTCGTAGACGAAGAATGATGAAAGTGGAGCGCAAGCCTGTATTTTTATATCGATGTCCTTCAAGTGATTGAATTCGTACCAGTGGTAATCCTCCGATTCATAACTTATGAATCTGAACCAACGTCCTATCATCTCACAGTCCCTGCTCTTATTGTCTTCGTTATCTACGATGTCATCATGTGCGTCATATATGTTGAGTGCCTGGAATTCCAAATGCAAATCGAGGCGCAGACTTTCAAGCATAGGCAAATCCATCATCTTCATAAGGCCACGTAGGATATATGAGCTGAAAATTTCCAAGTCAAGATGGGTCAGGCTTCGAAGTGTCAAGCATTCGAATGTTTGACCACCCCAGTTCCGTGTCGTCTGCAAGCTCAATCGTAGAGTCTGCAGAGCCAAATGGCTTTTCAAATATTTGATCAAGCCCTTGAAATCCCAGTAAACGTAATCGCGGTACCGGAGATTCTCGTACGTTGTGCTTAAGAACGTGAGGGAAGTTAACGTTGAGAAAGGCGAGGCTGGTACACGCCTGACGGCAGACATGGAATGTAATTTTGGCATATCCCAATCGCAGAAGAAGTCGGGTTGACCGTCTTCAATTTCATAATTCACCACAATTCTTGAATCATACGGGTTTTCATGACCGTCTCCCCCTTTCATTATAAGATTTGTGAGTGAGGACAGCCTCATTTCTCGAAATTGTGTCTTGATGAGTGAGTTGAGGCGTTCCCAATAATCCCATGACACATCAATATCGAAAGTCTGCCAACGGTAAGCATGGGGCGCAACGATGGACAGGAAGGAGGCGATAGAGTTCATATCATCCTTTGAATCCCTGCTGATAAATATCTTTATCGATAATCCTGACTTCCCGCTCCGGTTGAGATGTCTCCGTTCGAGTCAGGCTACTATTACTCGACACTTCGCGCCATAAAGCAGTAGTGTCCAGTGCGACCCGTCGGAAACGCCGGCTGACCAGACACAGTCTTGTTTCTAGCTCGTATCCTCCGCGGGCATATATAAATATGAGGTATAGAATTTCATCCGGGAGAGAATATATGCCTTTGAAAAAGAGTTTGGGCGCGATCTTTTGTTGCGAAGACGTTATACAAGTCTCTACTGTCGCAGTGAGGAGATTAGGAACCGGGTTTAGCATGTCGCCTGCTTGCAAAAGTTTCTGTGGTAAGATATCGCTCGAAGACGAGCAGGAGGATGAGGGAAATTGAGGGAGCTGTGTCAGACTACCATGCACTTGGCCATCTTCTAGATCAAGAGTACTGCAGAAACAAGCGTACTTGAGTTATAAAAGTAATGACCTCTTAAATAGCACTTACCCTATTCCCACGTTTAAACACTGCAACCGCTTCACATTATTGTATTCTTCGCTGAGCTGCGAGTCTGATGAAAGCTCAACGACAGTATTTTCGACGAGGGCTTCAGTGAGCGAGGTCATGGTGGTTGGAAGTTGGAAGAGGCCACCTTGCTTTTAAATATCGTTGAGCCACTTTAGTACGTTCACGTTCAATAACAATCACTGATCCCAAGTACCTGGATAGTTCATATTGCTGTGATAATAGGATTGTGGACCACTGAGATTGTTTCCAACCCAATTACAGGCCGGGTGTTCAAAAACGGTTCTCAGAGTTTAACAAATGGCATCCTCTGAAATTACATTATTCCCACACATATCACAGCGAAGCTAGTGAACTGGAATGCAAGTACATCGTAAACCCGTAGTGAACAAGTGCTACGAAAATAATTAAACTCTGACCTAATCGATCGCTCTGTCTATAGCGACTCCTAAGAACCCTCATCTCATGGCAGCTCGACAACAGACAGAAGAGAAGGCATAGAAAGGAGCACGCCCATGCACATTTCGATCACTGGCTTGAACCATCAACTGTCAAGCAGTGCCAACCAGTGTATTGACATTGGCTCGGACGGATTAAGAAACATGGCATCTAGTAACATTTGACTCGGAGCTAATCTAGTGTATCTGTATTTCTGACATTTCCGGTCTAGTAAGTTAAGTAATATGCATCTGATGCATCTGATCTGCTAGCTGTGCTTTTATTTCTAGCAGACACGATTAGGGCAGAAAATACGAGATATTGGAGGAGACGAATATGTTGAGCTGTGATTTATTTGCAACTTGACGCCAGACTTNAAAAAAGTAACAAAGAATTAAACAATCGTTGGAAAATTAACATACCTTTTTTCGTTTGACACCCAAATAGTTGCAAAGAAAAGAAAAAGAGCTGATTTACTCTGCGGAAGGCAAGATCGGAATTACAGGATCCATTGTAGCAATTGTATACCAACAAGAGCAGTCTATAGACTTCCTTTATGCATTTACACCTTCCTCTCTCTATTTTTGAATTCAAGAGGCCACAATTATTTCTATAAGAGGAGGGAGCAGAGGTAAAAGATGTAAAGATACTAATAGTAGTTCGGAACTGGCACTCGACAGAGCAATATTTCCACTAATAAGAACATCTGAATCACCTACATTCAATGCGGCCTTAAACATGTCCGGGAACTGGTCATCAACACGGTCGCAATTCCATAGACTAACGATGCAAAGAGGAAGCAGCTTCTGATTCTATGGACAACTTCTTTCTTTCTTATTGGCAATGCTATTCGATTATAATTATGTAGCGTTAAATTACATGAAAGGATGGATGAAATGAGTGACAAATAAGTACGCATTTGGAAATAAGCAACATGCTTGAAAAAAGAAAGACCATATTGGAGTACCGAAGATAACAAGTGAGACGGTATATAATCGAGCGCTGATAATACAGACCAATAAAATCACACGAAACTGGACATGGACACCCGACGAACGTCCGGCTTCCTTGCATGCTTATTGCACATTGGGCAGCGACCGTACATCGCAACTGACTTGCTTATGCAACTAATGAGAGGTAAGACAGAAAGTGCCTCAGTGATCGAACAACTAGTATAGAACAAAAGAACACGTACTTAGTGCAGAAAATGTGTTTGCACGATAGCTCGCTCAATTCCTTTCCCCGTTCTAAACAGATTGGACATTCTCTTCCTGGAAGGCCGTCCGTAGCCTTCCTGTGCGGCTTCGAGAACGCGGGAACCGGGATCGGTATTGGAGAAGGCGATTTTGAGGTCGAGAAAAGGTCGTGACGCATCTTCTCTAATTCTAGCCTGTCTTGCGGGATGGCAGCCGATGGTTGTACAGACTCGGAGGTAGTTGGAAAGACGATAGGGAGTGAAAAAGGGAGACGGGCCTCAACCCTATCAGGTTTCTTACTTGCGTACCAGGCAAACTCTATGATAAACATTACACCGGAAATAGTCTGTAGTACGAAACCTGAAATTTTTCAAAGGATGTAAGTGACTTCGTCATTAAGTACTGATTAGCAACAAATGTTGATTGACTACCTGGGCCATTTACTCCTTTCTCCGCCAATCCTATACTGACGAGTTTATTCGTCAATAGATGTACGTGGGTAACAAAAGCGATATCACAGAGAAATGTGATTATTACAACCAGATTCGTCACATTGTAGACAATATCAAGGGGTAGATTGATGCACAGAAAGAAGAGACAAGTGATCATCATGACGGACGCTGCAACAGACTTTGTTCAGAACAGACGTAAGCAAATTGATCTGTAGAAGACAGTTACCTGCCACATGTGAAGGCAATGCTCTTGTCCAAGTGGGAGTTACACTTTCGGATTGTGCGTTCTCACCAGCTGTTGAAAGCTGGAAGTCGTATCTATATTCTGTCGTAATTGTAAATAGCGTTCTTCACGCCCGTAACGATCTAAACTTACTTGGTGCACTGCACAGACGGAGAGTTCCATTCAGGTTACAAGGAGAAAAGTTATCGCAGATTTCTCCTTCTAATGAATTCCGGTGTAAACAGAAGGACCTGAGATAGAGATATCAGGAAAAAATAAAAACAGAAATAAAGGCAACAAGTAATGCGTACCAAATTCCAAACTAAGGAGACAGCAGTTAGAAATGAAATTACTGTTCTTTCGGTGGCTAGAGATAGCTACGACGTACTCGAACTTCACCAACATTGCTGGTTACCGATGAATTGAGCCGAATTCGAACGATATCAAGTGTCGAGAATGTTGGAACTTGAATCGATACTGTTGGCAGCAATGTCATAATAGTCGCGCAGAATAAAAAGAATATGCGTGTTTTGTGCGTGAACATCATAGTAGAGAGGGCATCTATCCAATCCCTTTGGAGAATGCCTTTAAGTTCTTTCAGCTTAAGCTGTGGCCTAAAGAATCGCAGCATAGCCCCCAAAATGGATTGCCACCACTAGTGAATCAAAGAAACAACTATGACCGGTGAGGCTGCCGGAAAAGTATAGGAATCATTATTGCAGAGACAGAGACCACACATTTTGGCTGAATTGCTGGGTGAAGAGAGATACAAAATGAAACCATAGAAGGACACGGTGAGCCACGTGAGGCTGTGTCACCACTGTACATGTACAGGCCACAAAATCATTTTGGCCATGTGCATATTAGTATGAAGACAGTTGTCTAGAGCCCTGTCCAAACCGATCTCTCGTCGTTCTTTCGGCTGCTGCTCATGGAGACCGCCGTCAACCATGGATATGTATGTACTTCTGGTTTGATGGCGTGCCAGAGCACACAAACACAAGCAATCAATAATATTATTATCCAACCAAATGAGGTATATGGTCATATCTATAGATCGGTGAGAGGCTCCCAATAAATAATGTCCTTTCAAGTTGATAATCTTCATTTTATGGACATAACCGAGGGTTGCGAAAAAATCATCGATTGGCTCAGAGAATTAAGATAAGACAGCCTAAACGTACCGTTATGAACATCACAGCTGCTGACTCTGAATTTAATCATTCAACGTGCCCTGAGTGTGTATCAACAAGAAGCTGAGTGGCTCACAGCTAGCGGGCGATGCCGACCTAAGTATGAGCTATCGTCAACGGAAAGCAGTCCACGAAGAAACAACATGCCCGCTGCCCCCAAAACTATAGATCTGGATCATTGCAATTATCTGACAGCACAGGGTAAAAAGCCTGGGAAACCTGATAGTACCACCGCATCGAAGGCATATGTAAAGTAGAATGCCAGAGCCACCAAGTATGGCCAAGAGAGAAAACCACATATCGGCAGTAAAACACCTAGGTCGGTGCTTGTAGCGGTGCCAGTAGACTGCTGTGAATAGTACAATGGAGGTGTTCTACAGCACAGCCCGACTAGGAGTGGGCTCGAGAGGCTCTGCACCGTACCGTACATGGTTTCGGTATTTCACCGTAGGTGCCGCACGATACAGTCATTTTAAGGCATAATATTAACACGGTGTTACGGTACATAAGCATATACCAGTATGTTTGGGATGGATGAAAAGCTTGGGACTCCGAGAGGCTAAGTAAAAGGTTTTGCATCAAAAATTCAAGCAAAGCTGGGATCACACTATCTCCAAATTTGTAACTACCAAATGCAGTTATTTTGCCCTGATGCCGTATTTTGCACTTCAAAGAAGCGTTGGTATGCATCGTTGGAGTCTCCTTCTAGTTTGCGAAGAATGACCTCTGTAGCATAGAAGGTGGAGGGCCTCAGGCTACACCGAATTTTCCGCACAATCCAAACTCTCAGCTCATTTATACAAAGTCTACCTTCAGCTCTAAAGGTACGTGGCTTGTGATATATTTACTCGTCTTCCCCGAGATTAGCCTACGGACGTCGTATTATGATCTGATCATGCCACCCAGCATATCCTTGAATAATCAATACAGTCATGGACAAGTTGACTGAAAATACCAGATCAGAGAAATTACTACGTGAATTTCTTTACAAGCACGAAATGCTACGCCATTACGATAAGATGCTGGAGCAGGAAAAAAAAATTTCCTGCGAGTAAAGACATGGCCAATGTTTCTATCGACTGGGTGAAACTTACGAATATATATCTACTAGAAAACGGATGGAATGAACCTTTAAATATTGACGTTACCTGGAAAGAAATTGACTGTCAATGGTGGGTCGCGAAGGCGACGTGTGAGTCTTTACCCTTTCTTACAAGTTCCCTTTCTCTAGTATCTAAGAGAGGCGATCCTAAAATGATTCATACCGGCTTAGATAGAAATAGACTCAAAAGCGAAACAATCGAACTGAGCTGCGGCATCGATCAAATGACTGAAGAAGGTTCCAGGCAACACGCAGCTAAGCAAGCCTTGATTTTTCTGTTGTGCCGAAAGGGCGCTTGACAAGCGTGTTTAATGAACAGCCAATGAACAAAACTCGCCGCCCGACCTCAACAACTTGATGAATCCTTATGATATATATATATATATACATAGTTCTATACATTATTAACCATCTCTGAAATTTTGGAAACTTCAGCATATCAGAAACAATTAATATGAGTTTACCAAATCCGAAAACCAGTCATTTCGATGATTTGCTAAAGAATCTCCAGTTAAAAATTTGTATACAGTGCAATATGTGTCGTAGCTCCATAATACTTCTCACAGTAGTCCTTGAGATACTCTCCTAGCATTCTGTTATTCTTTTAAGTCTTCAAGGTAATTGTGAAATGACATATTGAGGTTGCAATCATTATGCTGTTTTTAAAGTTGGAGCACCTCATACTACTGTCTTATGAAGTCCTAGCACTAATTTTTCTCATTACCTGTGCTTTTATAGTTATTTAAATAACTAATAGTTTCATCTGAAGCTTTTCTAGCAATGCCTGAGAAGTGTTCAATGGAAATATGCTTGAACTACTGTGTTGGTCAAGATGCAATCTTAAAGTACAGTTTAATTGGGAGTTTCATTCAATTCTATCCTTTAAAAAATATATGAGGACCAAGTTGTATTGAATTATACTATAGAATAGTAATTTCCTGAGCTATAGTGTGCTTGTGAATTGTTTCGGGGGAAGAAGTGCTTGCATATAGCCTGCCCGGCAAAATCCAGGCAAAATCAAAATGGGCAAAATGGGCGACTTCTTTTGCCAATAACACTAGTTATTATTACCATGCACCATGTTTGCTAGCTAAGCATCCCGTTCAGAAATCCTGAACTCGAGACCCTTCGACAACAACTTGAAGCAGTCAAAAACATAGGGAGGTTAAGTAAATGAGTTGATAAACAAGGTTCCTATAATTTTCGTCTTCAAGCTTAACTTAATACATAGGGGAGTATATTATACAGCGCGCATTCGCCATGAGTTGTGCCATGTTCACAATGCAGTAGTGAAGAAATAGGGATGGGAGTAGCATTACGGCTAGCGTAATAAGTTTGTATAAAAGTAATAGGAGTCGAAGGGGGGGGGGGNAGGTGTAATGCTTGCTACTGTAACTTGGACGCAGATGAGAACGAAGCAGTCGGCGGAAGATTAGGAAAAAGGAGAGTGAGAGTACAGCCAAAAAGAGTGAGGGAGAGTTCAACGGTAGACATCATAGAAGCAAATGCAATCATAGAAATGCAAAACGAGAGACGGAAGAACAAGTCCAGGCCGGGCGGCTGCCTCATGCAGATATACAGACAAGAGATCAAAGAGTGAATGCAGAAAGTCGTCACGGCAAGAAGATAGCAACTAAAAGAGCGAAGTGGAAACCGAAGACAGAAGAAATGAAGAAGCAAAAGCCAATCAATCGAGCCTTTGGGATGGGACATGCATATTTATAGCTAGAAGAAGGTCGAGTTTAGTGCCGGGTATCGACAGATCGACTGAAGTAGAAATTAGGCTAACCTCTGAACCACGTCAACGCCTCTGATGTAGAAGGCGCTTCTAGATACAGAATGGCCTTAGTGTCCACTATTCGTAAAGCTGTAAATCGTCATCAGCCGGGAACAATGGGGAAAAAAATAAAGTCATCAAAACGCACTGTTGCCATGTACTATGCTCGTAGGCTGAGGCATTGTCTGCATCCGAAGTACGGCCCACAAATCGACTGGAGAATTGGCATCCTTACCATACGAAGGATCTCGACAGAGCACAAAAAGGTCATTGCACAAGACGCCATACAGCGGTCTCGGCGTTAGCTCAGGCGCCAAGCAATCCACCGCGACGCTTGAGGTATCGCCGTGGGAGTCGAGAACCTCAAACGCCATCGTTTGCTTACGGACGATCCGGGTGAGGAGAAGTTTCCCGTCCATAATCAGGCGTCTGATGAGAAGCATCACGTCAGAACGAAATAATCCAGAAGAAAAATAGAAGAAAGCGCACCGATGGGGCTGGACAAGTGGACTAGGGAATTTGCCGCGTATTCTTGACTGCCACTGTACAAGCTTCCTCCGAGATTCGGCTTCTCGTTTACCCTCATTCATGTTCGTCGCCAGAGAAGAGATCTCGGTTAGGGCTCGATCTAAAGGATCATCGAAGGAATCCGAAGGCGGCGGCGTACACCGCGTCAGGTCTTCTAACTAAATCTGATCGTAAGCGCCATTGTCCAAAAACCGATTACAGACCGAAAGGACAGGACAAACCAAAAGGCGATACCGAGGTATCCGCTGCACTGGTAGCAATAGATATCCTTCCAAGTTAAGTTGGGAATGCCTCGGGTTTATTCTACACCGTTTTAAGTACGCTTTGATGCGCTTCCGTTGGCCGGATGTCAAGAGCGTCTTCCCGGCGCTCATGCCATCAACGAGGGAAGAGCTCGGTGCACTGATAGCAGACATCGAAATAGCCATGTTGGCTAAATGCGCAGTACTCGACGAGGGCGAGAGGGTAGCTGATGGAGGTGCAGGTGCTGGACGGTCAGTCACCCACTGTCGGATGCGAGATACCGAGTTTTCGAAATTGCTAATTACATAATGTAATAAGTTATTTGTGTGAACTGAATTGGATAAAAAAANCGCACTTGATGTAGGATGAGTACATCTTCATAAATGCAGCATGAGCGACAAAAGTACGCCCAACGGACATAGCAACATCCGACGAGAGCTTCCCCCCACTATCAGCGTCAACTGCAGAACCCTGAGGTGTGAACAGAGGTGCGGCGGCAGCTTCGAGCGCAGGGAGGAAGCTCTTCTTGTGGAAAATGAAGAGCGCCTCGAGACCGCCAAAAACGACTTTGCGCTCCGCTGCCGGAACAACAGTGTCCTTATTTGACGAGGTGACGCTTCCGATAGAGCTTACGGATACCGAAGCAGGTCTGACGTAAATATCGACGAGATCTTGAAGATTCTTCACATATGTACGCTCCGTTCTACGAATACACAAGTCAGTTAGCTATTCATCAGTGAAAAAAGTCAAACTTACTCGACAATTTCCCGAACAACCATCACTCGCTTTCCGCGGTCGTCCTTGCACTTCCGTTCTTCGCCGCTTGACCCACTGCTATCGGTCGTGGCTATGCTCATGGTATTCAATGACCCACTCCTATCCCCTCGCAGCGAGTCAAGCGAGCGTAGATGACTTGATGCTGTCGTCGGTGCAGACGAAGCAGAATCCATTGAGTCGATCGAGGTCTCCGACTGTAAACGTCCTCCGTCGACAAGCGTAGGACGCCGTGAACGCTCCATCAAAGGCACAGAACCACCGTACATGCTTAGTACGCTCCCCTGGCTGAGCAACGTGAGATCGTTCATGTCTTTTAGGTAAGCCATCACAGAACGTAGGGCGCGTGAGTTCGCTTCACGGTTGCGGTCCTCCTCTTTGCGTAATGCGTCCTGCGGGCTATCCAAAATGGGACTAACCTGCCGCAAGTCTAGATCTCCGACGCCATTAGATGCTGTAAGACCGCCTAAAAAGGGGGCTGTGTTGGGTATGGGTATGTAGAGGGCCGGAGGACCGTCGAGAGGGAGGAAACTCCGTCGTTTAGAGGACTTGGACATTGGAGATGGAGGAGCAAGGAAGCCCGCAGATGAAGGCGTCGTCGCTGTTGGAGATACTCTAAGTTTATCTGTGGAAGAATTTTGCGGTAATGGAGATTGTTGTAGTGAGAATGAGGGAGGCGGTTGAGACCCGACGAAGGGCGAAGGCGATGTATTACTTGCGTTTAATGTATTAACCTCAAGCTGAGGGTGAACTACTTGACTTGAGTTTGCAGACGCCAGAACTGTTGCAGGTCGCACAGAGGCGGAAGACGACGACGCAGTCCCCATCCCGTGTGAAGTTGACGGCCTGGACGGCGGCGGTGTCGCACTATCCATCGGCCTCAACTTACCCATCGACATCTTCTTCAGGAACCCCCACTTCCGTCCCCCCTTTTCCTTTTCACCCTTCTGCTTCGCAAGTGACTGTCGTACCGACTGCTCGTACTCTTCATCCCGTGAACTGCGCTCACGGCGGCTCACATTCGTCGCCGCGCGCGCACGAGAATGGAACCGCGGCGGGCTCTCGACGTCCGCGTCATCCTCTTCCTCGGGAGAGGGCTCTCCCCAAAGCGAGTGTACGAGTGCAGGACGGATTGAACCGCGCGACGGCCCGCGCGCGTGCAAGTTCAGGGTCGCAAATCGACGCGTTTTGCGCAGGAGTGTCGGTATTCTCAGCTAGGCGCATGGCCTGGGAGTTTGTAACGTAGTGCGGAAGCTGCGGCCGTGGGGGTGAGGGCGGTTGTGCCGTTTTACTCGAATCGCCAGCAGACGCTGGCCATACGCCACTGACGGGCTGCATTGCGCGCCCCAGCTCATCCGCACTGTGCATGCGACGTAGTTCTCCACGCGCTGCGGCGAGATTCGGCGAGCCAGGCGTCGCATCCGCCGGCGTAGTCAACATACCCGTACTGTTTAGTTTGTCTTCGTCCTCGATGATCGTCGGTGACACGACTGCGCCGAGCTGGTCCCGCTGCTGACGTTCACGGTCGTAGAAGCTTCTATTCGGTGTCGTGCGCGTGCGAGAGAGAGAAGTTGCGTGAGGTTGAGCGTGCGACGCGACGTAGGGTGCGGGTGCAGTCGCGGAACGCTCAAGAAGACGTGCGTGGGCAGGCGTGATCGTATCTTCTTCTAGATCTGCGTCGCCCGGCGCTAGCCCGCTAATGTGTAAGTACGAAGAAGAGGTAGTTGGGGCAGTCGCCTCGTCCTGGTCTGTTAAGTCTTCAGATACGTCGGTAGTATCGCCAGTGGTTGTGTTGGACGATATACTAAAGGAAGCCGAGAGCTGCGGCAGCAGCGGCGTCGAGGGGGGATATGCGGGTGTCATCGGTGCTTTTGCCAGAAGGGGCTCGACAAGTGCTTTCCAAGGTCCTTGGAAAGGGTTACCATCAACCAGGAGACTTTCCAAACAGGGTAGCGTGCACAGCCAGCTGGGAAGTGCATGCATTTTATTTCGTCGTATACTGAGTGTGTGTAGTTTCTGCAACGCTAAAAGGGGCGCCGGGATTGTTGAAATTCCCGTACAGTCTGCGATCAACAGTCGGAGAGAAGTCAAATCCGCTAGGAACTCCGGTAACGCCCGCAAAGGGTTTGCGGAGATATTGAGCTCTTCTAGAGACGAGCATAGAGCCAACGCCGGAGAAAGCGAGGCCAAGAAGTTGGCTGAAATATCGAGCACTAGAAGTGTCGTGTTGATTTGCGGAAGCGTCGCAGTTAGGAAGGCCGGGATAGAATTAGGCGTACTCGACCCTCCAACGAGGAGATGGGTTATGCCTGTAATAGAAAGGTTGTTTAATTAGACGTGGTCATTGACGCGCGAAGGTTCATGACACGTCTTTAGACAAAAATACGCACCAGGCTGTATAGTCAACGAATGAACAGACAGCCCCTCTCCGCGCACGATGAGTCCACGGCCCTCCTCAGCAACAACAATCGCAGAGCCCGGCTCCTCTCCCTTTTCATCTTCCTCCTCATCGCCATCCTGCTGATCACCGTAATCATACTCGTCCTCGCTCGTGCCAAAGTCATCGTGGTCGCACTGCCACGACGTGTCGTAACTCGGCTGCGTGCGCAGCGGGTGCGGGAGCTCGGGCCGCTCGTGTGCCGCGGGGAGCGGCGCGAGATCCTCAGACTGCGACGGCGTGCGCGCAGCGCGTGGGTAGTCTGCACGGCGCACGCGGGACATCGGTATAGGCGGTATATGCACATGGCCGTGCGACTTGTGCGACCCCGAGGAGAGTGACGACCCATTCGATGCTCGGGAGAGTATTTCGACGATCGAGTCTGTGCCGTGTGAGCCTCCAATGCCAGCGGTACCGAATCCAAGACCTATCGCGCCGTCGATGTCATCGCCGGACGCGACGCGCACGTGGCTGAAGTCGCCCGAGAAGCCGCTAATGGAGAAGGTGCTACCTGGGTTCGTGTAGGCCGATGAGCGCGTAGAGGCAGTTGATGAACCTGCGTAGGAGAGCGCAGGCGTCGTCGAGGTCGGGTGGTGGTAAGACATGCCGTGGGGATAAGGGTCGGGAAAGTTAGACGGATCAGGCAAACCTGATGTCCGCGGATTTGCAGTCGGCGGATCGTACACAACTTCGCTTTCAGCAGGTCTAGAAAGCACGAGACTAGATTTTGCAAGTAAGGTCGCGTCGGTTTGGATCAGCGCTGGCTTTGCGTGTGCCATGGCGGACTCTGCGGGAGCCTTAGGCAGGTTGCCGAAGAACTCGAGCGACTCCGACATCCGTGGGTTGAAGGGGAGCGAATTTGGCGGCGTGGGCGCGCGTGAGCGTCGAGCAGGTCTTTCTGTCGTTGTTGAAGGCTGCGGTGAAGGGGAGGTCGGCGTAGGACGCGACAGATAATCGTCGAGATCTACCAGACGCGTAGTGTTAGCAGGAAACTACAGAAAAAATCGCCCTCGCGTCGCCGACGTCGTAAATCGTGTTTATCGTCGCCGTCGTCGTCACCAACGTCGTTTTTNGGTCGTCAACAATGTAAGGGGCAGAGTTTGGACATGCGACAAGCAGCGTTGTAACATGTATAAAGTAGCCGAAAAAAAAAAAAGTCTCGACCGTCGTTCCCACGGACCATTTTTAACCTCTTTTTCAAAAAAAANAAAAAAAGATTTTCAATTTTTTTYCTCTGTGGTCCCTTTTTATATCCAACAAATTATATGCGCCCTAGATGCATATGGTCGGCGATGATAACATGACGAACGACGACGACGACGACGATCACGCAGGGAAAAAAAAATAACAATCACTCACTAAATAAATTCGCATGTGCATCGTCCACCAGGCTTTCTGGTCTGCTGTACGACTCACCGACGTCCAGCCACGACCCAACCGACCCGTCCTCACGCAGGCTCCCAATAAAGCTATTCGCACGTAGCGTGTCCGCATCTACCTCTGCGTCTGCTCTTCTTTGCACCCCCTGCATGGACTTCGGTTGCGGCAGTTGCGGCTGAAGCGAGGGCGTGGTCGAGGGCGGCGGCGGTAGCGGCTTGTCCTGCCACGGTGTGAAGAACGATCGCACAGTGCGCGACGCTGGCTGTGAGAGCGTGCGGGCACGCTGCCGCGGCGCGTACAGTGATCCGAAGCTTAGAGACGTCGGGAGCGGGGCGTCCAGGCGCGCGCTGAACGTCGCGGGAGTCACGAGCGACTTGTTGTGCTTGTGTTCTGCGTGCCGGTGTGTTGGCTGCTGGTCGTACAGCTGTGTCCTGGGCCTCTGTACCTGATCGCAGTGAAGGAAGGGAAGAGAAAAGGTGGATGGCAAGGGAGATGGGAAGAGCGTCAGAAATCAGAGAACCTTCAGACGAAACCAGTAATAGCAGAAGAAGTACACACACCCTTTCGAAATGATGAAGCACGGCGGCAGTAGATGCAGATGCAGATGCCAATGTTGCCTGCACATATGGCATATTGATTATCAGGCAATCGAAGGATATGAATAACGATGCCCTGTCCGACGTCGACGTCGTTGGGGGTCACTCAATTGGTTGCTGCGTACAAATGGCCAGGGTGCCTGCAAGTCGTCAATAAAACGCACGAGCTCGACCCGTGCGCTGCTTTAGCTCTAGCTTTACGGATCGCGAGCCAAAACAGCAGAAGCAGACGAAGGAGGTCGACAATATTAATCCAAGAACAAGAACAAGCTCAAACAATAGGAGAAGACGAATAAAACGAACAAGGGTGACGAGCAGGAAGAGCAGGGAGATAAAAAGTCAAAACCGAAGGGGGATCACATATAAAATATAAAATATAAAAATCACATAAACACCTCTGTGCCATCTTTCTGCAGCGCTTTTCAAGTCTATATGTGTTTGGACCCTTCCCTTCCTCATCATTTTCCTATCCATCTGTGATTTTTTTCTCCAATCCTCAGCACTCGCCTAGGTATATGCATCACCGCATTGCGCCAGGGCCCCGTATCAACGGTCTCTTGACCAATTTCGACACCCCTGCAGAGAGGCATTCCAGCCGCACCGGGCCCGCCTCTCTCTCGTGCTCGTGGCTGCAGTAGTGATGTCTGATTTATGAACCTCAAAAGCACATATGCAATGGCAATACCTCAACAAAGTCTCTTCTCATGCAAACTGAATGGACTGTCGATGGAGGCCCACGCCACCGGCAAAGCATACACAAGAGACGGGCAGCCGGCGCAGCGCTTTCGTCCTCGATCATTTCGCGTTCTCTCGCACTCGCTCTTTTGCGATAGACTCGGCATTATCGACCCTCGAGGGATAGTATGGTGAGAAACAAAAGAGAGGGATCGGGGCAGACTTCGCCTCTCAACCTTCGCAGAAGTTATTTGTGCTTTCGGTTGCGAAATGTATTCCTGGTAATGGACGAAAGAAAGGAAAAAGCTCATAGTCATTCGTCCTCCCCACGCACATTGCAACGCCCGCCCGGCCACGCTCCAGCCGTGGCGTCTCGCGGGACCAAAACGACTCGCTTACGACCATCCAGCGTTTAGCAATGAAAAGGCTTAGCCAGCTTCCACGCCTCGAGCTACCGTTTTACTCAACTGCCTCCGACTTACACACCGGACGATGTGTGCTGTAAGATTAACTTGAAAGCGTGTACAGATCTGCGCTCATGCGAGCCGCCAGCTCATCTTTGTTCATGTGGGTGACGCGGATTTCCCCACAGAGCAGCGCAGAAACACACATATTTAGTATATACATATTTAGGCTCAGTTTTCGCCCCAGTCACCATCATCAGACCAGACAAAGGTGAGGGGCGCGTGCTAAGGGATTTGCCTCGTATAGTTGCATTTATGCTTGTGCCGACAGACAGCACGTCAAAGACCAGGAAAAGATTGAAGCAGGAAGCAGGACGCTGACGGTACTACTCGAATAGACTCTAATGCCTGAGCGCCACCGCTCCCCATCTGAATCATTGAAGCAAGATGGAAAATTGAATGTTTCAATATTTCCCCGAATCAAAGGTGGACACTTGGGGAACTTCCGTGATCATGGCCGAATTCTGCTCCCGCACGCTCATCACATTTGTGTGCGTCCTAGGAAAATTGTGTGAGCGCATCTGTCGGACATCAACGACAGAGAAGCGCACAAGTACATCAGTCTGCGCCTAGCTGACCGACAATGACAGGAAACAATATACATATTTCGAAGCGCAGCGGACGCAGACACGGTGCGGCGGACGAGTCACGGAAGTTGCAGGGAGCAAAATGCCAGTTCCAGGCGCACTATGCGCTCGCTTCTGCGCGCCGATGTTCGGGAACCGACGTGCTCGCATTTGAGTGTGGCCGGAGGAGACAGGGGAAAAAAANGCTCGGCATCATTCTACGAATCGTACATTCGACGCCTTCAGCATCGCAATGTCTAGCAAAGAAATTCAATACACCCTAGAGATGCATCCATACGTCAGCATCAGATCAACAATGTCTTGCATGGCATGGACGCAGACAGCTTATTTCAATTTACGTGGCAATATTTACTTACTCAGTGGATCACAGTATGAGACGCCATCACCATCCCCATCACAGTTCATTCTCTCGTCACCAGCAAGTTCTTCCCCTCTTGTCGCCTGCGAAATCCCGTCATTCTCGGTCGCTGCTACCTGCCTGAAACGCCCCTCCAATACGCTTCCTCCGCCGTTCCTACCACCGCCTTTTCCACAGCACGCCGCAAGCCTTCCCTCGACTCATATTCCGATTTAGAAAATCCCGGCACGCCAGCCGTTGCCGTTGATCCGGCACCCCGTGCCGAAGCCGCAGAAGCTTCTGATCCGGCACCGACTCTGCCCTCAGCCTTTCGAGCGCGCCCCTCAGCATTTGTGCGCGGAGGCAAATTCAAGGGTGCGCTTGGGCTTGGGAAACCCAAGACCAGAGTGGCTGCGACATCAAGAGCGAGTCTTTTTAGCGGAGCAAACTCTTGCCCTTCATTTTCAGTGTGTGGAGACTGCGCCTCGGCCGGCGGCTTGTTCAACCTGGCGTATGGCCCGCGCAACTCGCCGCGTGCAGCATGCTGCGTTGTGAAAAAGGGCTGGAGTCGCGTGCAAAGCGCAGGCAAAATCTGAAAAAGGCAATTTTGTAAGATGATATCACTTATCCCCTTAGAGATCCACACACCCCTGCATCGTTAAGCCAGGAACGACGTTGTGAAATTCGGAGAAAGACAAGTAAAATGAACTGTAAAGAGTGTGTTGTCAGTTATTTCATATACCTCTTCATAAAGCAAAACAAAATAGAGGCCTACTTCACTTGCAGCAAAATTTCTGTCTCCAAGCTCCCACAGCACCTTTGGCAGATGCAAGAACCAGTCACGCACCACTGTCTGCGAGCTCTCTGGCGAGGAACGACCGATACGTAAAATACCCCGGTAAGAGCGTTCGCTTTGCAGCTGCCAATAAAATCAAGAAATATATCAGGAAATAGTGAGAAACCGCTTACAAGGACGAGACAAGCAATGAACTGAGTTGCAGCCATCTTTACACCACTCCCCGATCCAATCTTGGTTGCGTGCTGCACAATTGCTTCAAGGACTTCAAACGGATCATTTTCATCATTCGCAGGATAATTCAGTAGCCACCATAATGTCGGCAGAAGCGCGACATACGTCTGCACACTAAGCGTCTGTCCTAGCGGGTACGCGCCGCCATTCGCACCTGGCGCCGCCGAACCGTGCAGACAGCGAATAACATACTCTTGTACTCTGACTCCCTGATTAGTTAGACTCGACTTGGATGCCTTGGACACGTGATGGGTCAGTTTACGCCGCTTGGCAGTTCGTCCGTTAACCCCTTCCAATTTTTTCGTCTCGTCCACGTCCACTGCTGACAGGGAATGAAGAGAGAACAACTCGCAGTAGATTAAATTCATTTGCTGGAACATGGTCTCGGCCTACATATGAATAGCGAAAGATTTAGTACTTAATGCTGTGCAAACCATATCAGTTACCTTCATATCCTGTGCAAGTATTCGGTTCTCGCCAAATGGGAAATAGACCATCATATAGCTAATGAGTGTCTCGAGTCCTTCGTGGACGGCATGTTTCTGGTCTTGAGTCTAAAGAAAAAGGGAAACAGTCAGAACTTAGCCACGTAGTTAACCCGCAAACTAACAGCATTCCCATCTCGAAGCAGTCGCCCGTAGAGACAACGAGATATCTCCATAAGCGAGAGGACCAACTCGAGCTCGTCGGACTCAGGGCTCGTCTGTGTTGGAGAAAAGACAGATGGGGCACAATCGAGGAAAGTGGATACGAGCACAGGATGCACGGTCCGGCAAAGAGACTAAGAGATATTTTTAATTGATCAGCCCTTCGCAAAAGTAGCATAGCACTCCACCCACTGCAGTCAAACAAGCACCAAAAGAATCCAAGTCCTCCTCATGCTTATCCGAATTCACGAGTAGATCGATGTCCGCTGCTATACGTTCCAAATCGGAAAGATTTTCTGCTGTGTCTATATTATCGGAAATCGCGAGAGGAAAGCGGCCAGCATAATCGTCATCGTCGTCTCCCAAGTCATCGGAAGGCTTCCAGATACACGGCGAGTGTTCATACGTCCGAGATGAGCGATGCACGGACATTATTTTGGTGAAAGACTCAAACGCCTCGAGGGAAGAGAACGAGGGAGAGAGATACCATAATGGGATCGTGCTGTTAGAAGGATGACTTGCTGTTGCCTGAGCTACAGTCTCATGTGCAGTAGCATGGAGAAGAAACTTCGAAAATGATCTCAGGACTCGTGCCTTAGACTTCATAGAAGTGTCAGAAATAGAGCGAGAAGAAGTGATCTGGACGAACGTACTGCCGAAGATAAGGTTATAAGTGTCGTCGAATATCCCATCGCACCTAAAGACGACCCGGTCCTTTTCCCTTCATCTTCACTGAATCTTGCCCCTATGCTCAAAAGACCGAGATACCCATCAAGGACTTTCCTTCCATGACTGCCCTGGCCTCCACCCGGGTTAGCATCCAGAACCCCACTGACGACTTGATCTGGAATAAATTCCAATAAGAGATCGAGTATACGAATGGCATCGATCCGAATTTCAGGGAAAATGTGAGTCTGAGCGGAAGCAGTGAAAAGCAAAAGCGTCGAAGCATGTGGAGGTAGATGTTCCTGTACAGGGACAGGGACGCCATGAGATGAATGCGATGAGCCAAGAAACAGTAAAAGACGAACTCGTGGAACTCGAGGCAAGAGCCAGGAAAAAAATGAGTGGAATTCCTTTCGCACGGATGCATCCTGCAATTTTTGTTTAAATCTGAGAAGAAGGTCTTCACAAAATGTAGCGTACCTCGTCGCTAATCAAGCGCGCGGAAGCGTTCACTAATTTCAGGAGGTTCGGCTCAATGAGATCATAGTGCTCCTCAAGCAGCTCGCGAAGCCCCTGCAAGGCATCTACGCGGGTTCGTTCGCCAAGTGGTAAGATCAACTATTAAGCACAAGACATACCCTTGCGAATCCCTGCGTTGTAGTGTTTCAAGTGTGCTAGTAAGTCTTCGAGCGTGAGCTTTCTCTTCGTTGTCGGTGCGGATGCATCCTTCGAAACAGAGATGCTCTGTTGTGGGAGAGCAATAGCTGAGGATCTCAATCTGTAACTGCTTCATCATCATTCAAGAGAGATGAAGACTCACAGCGTGCCTTGAAGGACGTATCTACAGCATTTGTCGCGCTCTGCTTGCCCTTACCGAGTTTCAATTTCGGTTTCTATACAAACATTGCAAACTTTTCAGACAAGAGAAAGACGGCATAAGACTCATATTACCAACAGTGAAGTCGGTGTTTCGCTCCTTCTTCCTCTTTGCGCTTTTTGTCATAATGGTCGTGAATGTGAAAACCGCAACTGCAACTGCAAAAAAAAAATTGACGCGCTGTATCGGGATGGCTGATCGACGGGTGATCGACGCGGGGTCAACTTCACTTTGAACACCCCATGCAGCGAGCTGTTTCTTGGTCCAAATCCTTCGTTACTTCAGCCTCTGTGTTATGGAATCGCCGACCTCCCTCTCGATCGCTTTTCACGCAATCATACATGCAGGAGAGATAAATTACTCCAATATACTCGCGGACGTTGGTTGTATAACGAACACGAACGTCAGTGCACTTTTCTTCTGAGATTGAATATACTCATTCATAGCATAGAATACCTTACGTTCTTATTCAAAAAATGCAGAAAATAAGATTCGTTACACCAACTTCGATCCCGAGGAGCTCGCGCGAGTTGCATGCGAAGCCATGGGTGCCCGGTCTTGCACCCTGTTTGAAAAACTTGAGGAAGGCAAGTCTCCATACTTCATCGCAATTTAATGAACGAGTATTAATCGTGTCCGCCAGGATCTTACAACAAGGCGTTCCGCTTGACGTTAGATGACTCATCCAAAGTTATTGCGCGCCTGCCCTGCCCTCTGGCTGGTCCGTCCTATTTTGTGACTGCAAGCGAAGTCGCGACTCTCGAATTTGCTCGGGAAGTGCTCGAGCTTCTGTTTCCCAAAGTCATAACGTGGAGTGGAGCAAAGCGAGGAATCGGGTCGGCGTCGACTACATCATTATGGAAGAAATTCCTGGAGTACGCCTAGGCGAGCGCTGGACGCGGTTTGACAAGGCACAGGAGGTTCTGCCGATTTTTTCAGATATAGTGGAAATGGAAGCCAAGTTTTAATCTCTCCGTTTCTCTCGAATTGGAAGCCTCTACTTCAAAGAAGATGTCAGCGAAGATCTTCAAACCCTTCCTCTCTTATCAGGTAACACGGATGTCACCATTCAGCAGCTATCGGAGAAGTATCGTGTTGGGCCACTAATTGATCACCAGTGGTGGCGAGGAGAGCGAGCTCAAATGGCTTTAGACCGAGGTCCCTGTAAGGGTTTTTGTTGATTCCAGTAAATAGGCGTTGGACTAACTTAGCTTCCTTTCAGGGACTGATGCGACCTCGTTTTTTATTGCTGCAGCCGAGAATGAACAGAAATTTCTTGACCAGTGCGGCTCTACTTCGTCACTATACCGTCGAAAACCCACACACGACAAAGCTGTCCATTCGAAGCTTTTGGCGATGTACAAAGAGGCTATTTCACTTTTAATGCCCCCATCTGATAGTGAAGTGTGCGCGCCCACCTTGTGGCATCCAGATCTCAGTCTCGGAAACTTGTTTGTGTCCGAGTCAGGTCCCGCGAATTTGCAAGGAATCATCGACTGGCAACATGTGGCTATACTGCCTTATTTTAGTTATGCATCCATACCTCCTGCCCTTGTATACAGAGGCAACAAGATAGACATGGATGGCCCGCTCCCCGGGCCCCTTCCTTCCAACATTGAGGAGCTGAGTGTCGAAGAGCAAAAAGAGTATCGGCTGCAACTTCGAATGGCGCATCGCCACAAATTGTATCAGGCCAAAGCATCGAGCAATCCTCGTCGAATAGCCGCCACCAATCTCTCGCATATACACGAGCTCATGATGCTTCCTACTTACGTTACACGTGCATGGGCGGATGGTGTATTTGACTTGCGAGAAGCACTCATGGTTTTGCGCAAGAAATGGACTACTATCGCTGCGCCAGGTACAGCGTGTCCAATCATATTCTCTGCAGAGGAGATTGCTCAGCACGAGGAACAGATGGAAAGTTTCCGGTGTTATGAGGCGGCTGTTAGCAGTATTTACTCCGTGCTTCACTGCGAAGGAGACGGATGGGTCGCTCATGAGGATTATGAAGTTGTCCGGAGGTTGATTGACAATCTCGAAGAGACGTGGGATGAGAAAATAACGGGCACACCCTTCCCATTCAAAGATGGAGAATATTCCTACTTTCTGTCGTAAATAGATCTCTTGATTATGTTCGTTGTGGCATCTGCATGGTCTACGAAGCATAAGTACATGTTTAATGAGAGTAAGTAAACCAAGATAACGAGTAAGGGAACCGGGACGACATAGAAGAATGATATCAGACCAGAGACAATAAGGGAAAGAAGTGCTATAGACGACATCAAGTAAACATCAAGTTTCAGGCATTCTGGCGAGTAGAAGTGTAGGCGTCGTAGGCAGCGGAGGTTTGGTCTAAAGCTGTTGGCAGGTCATTCATGCAGCATCTAATTAATGACTTAATGGTTTTGTCGGATCCCTTGTCAACGGACAATGTATATGTCACCGTTCGGAGGCTCGTTCCCTCACAAGATCTGCAGCTTGCTCTTTAAGCGACTCAATCTCCCTCGCAGAGACTGCCGCTGCCTTTACTTGGTCCATGCGCATCTCTTCGAGCCTTTTCTTCAATATCGTATTTTCTGTCTGGAGAAGCTTCTCGCGTTCCGCTCCTGAATTAAGTGTTTCAGCAATTTATTGTATCGCATCCGTCATATCAGATGAGGCAGATTGTTGCATATCCATTTGTGGTGCACCTAGTCCTGCAATCGCTCTGTCTTTCCCATGTGTTGACACACTTTCATACTCGTATTGCTCATTTGCGACCTTCTGACCACTCTCGACGGCGGTTGACTTGTCAAAGGAAATCTCTTTCTGATCCATCGGGATCGGAGGTGACGCTTGTTCCATGATTCCCGAACTTGTTGCTAAACAATTGTTCGCATCCGTGGCCATTACGCTATCATGTTTGCTTTTCTTCCGAATACCAGGGAGATCTATATTATTAGGACCTCTCTTCCGCTTCGACGATCCGGCATTGTTAGCAACTTCGTTTTTCAGTTCGGAGAAACTCGATCGATGGCCTGTACCTTGGAGGAATTCTTGAAAACCACTGTTGACGCTCTTCCTAAACTTCCTAGTGGACACGTGAGGCAGTAACTTATAGGATATAACATTGGTAGAAGGTATTGCCTGAGTGGGTGGCAATCTCATTATTAGTGCGACAGAATTAAAATCATTGCTCGTACCTTGTTCAGACGATGCAATTGAGGACCCAGGCGTGGTGGACAATGTTAACGAATGGAAAGGCCTGCTCGCGGTCTTATTTTCTTTGGGTATCAGGTACCGCAGGGCAAGACTATCTACTTCCAATTCAGAATCGATCTCGGAATTTTCTAGCAATAAGTCTGAATTACTTCAGATGCATGACCGTTGTCGCATCCAGACTTGTATTGCCAAAGGAAAACTCCGACTTTACCTTTGCCTTATTGTATGTTCTGTGCTTCTGAGATACCGAGGCTTGCCTCTTTGTCTCTCCTTCTAAACTTGCCCTGGGACAATCCGGTCTCGTTTCCGGTTCTATCGTGTACCGATGGCCAGACGTATACGAATCGTCTGCCTTCGTATAATTCGAAATACCTTCAGAATACACCCTGACTTGACTGATCCTGCCGCTGGCTCCCTCGCCTCGCACCTACGACAATTCCTGTCCTCTTCCAAAAATGAATCGGAACAAACGCCAAAATCCTCCAATATTTCATTATCCGTTGTTGCTCGTTCTCGTAACTTCACCAAAGCATGTTCCTCACCCAGTTTCTGGTGCCCACGGATCTGCGCCGCCGATGTCGACGACGCCTTCTTGGCAGTATGTTCTGAAATAGGCTGGGAGAGACTGGAGTCTGAGGACGAACCTAAGAAAGAGACGTCAGCATATCTACTAATTAATATTCGGTAAAAAGAGTGGGTCAGATTCGAGGATGAAATCGGACCCATTGCAAAATCTCAAAATCCCTAAATGAGCGAAAGCTTGCCATTCAGGTCCCTTTTCGCCCATGCATGAGCAAGTATTCGTCGGATCTCACTCGGTGCAGAAGTTTGTACAGAACATAATGCATTGTCTCGTTCTCAGGAATGGGGCATGCACCGCTGGAGGAAACCGTGACTGATTTTGCTCGCCATTTCGCATAACTCATTGATATGTCGTCTGCTGTAACTATAGACGCCGTTTCCTTCAGATGTAACATTTCCGGATGCATGTTTGTAAGATTCATTTTTGGTACTTCAATAAAGCTTGGCCATATTGAAGTAGAACATGAAGCTGGACGTATCGGACGCGATATGGAAATAAACAACCCAAACTGTATACGTAAGCCAACATCAAAACCCATCACCGCCACCGCTATTGATCGCCCATCATACAGCCTCCTTGGCTAAACACAAAGCATTACACTTTCTCTCGAGCGTCAACGAAGCCTTTCGAAGGCGTGACGCGCATATTCATGCACATTCGTGAGTGTAGAGGAAGCCTCTTCAACAGCTGCCTCACGCTATTTCTCGAGCAGAGCTGCATCTTCTTCCTTACCCGCCTTGTACTGCCTCGCTAATTTCGATAACACTCCACTTCTGCTCAAAGTCCAGCAGACTGTGCCGTAGTGGCAGCACATGCCTTTTTTTCTATCATCTTGAGCCGCACTCTTTATTGAGATTATCGGAAGCTTCTTCAGCTGCAGTACGTGCCTAGTCGCGTTATTTTATTATTGAGGAGAGAAGACGCTTCTTCAGCCGCGACACGCGCCTGGTAACGCGCCTTATCAAGGAGAGTGAAGGCTTTTCTGTCTGGAGCTTTCTCTCTCGTTCTGCCCCCGAATCAAGTGATTCAGTAACTATCCTTATCGCGTTCGCTCTTTCCGCTGAAACAGAATCTTTCAGATCCATCTGCGCTGAGAATACCTCTTGTCTTTTTATCTCTTCTTCTCGTGTAAGTCTCGGCACAAGCTGCTTCTGGAGAAAGTGCTCGCTTGCGTCCACTCCAGCCACCCCGCCTTCGACGGCTGTCGTCTCGCGCAGGGAATCGTCCTGATCCATCGGGACAGTAGATGACGTCTGTGCTACGATTTCCGCAGTTGTTACTGAACGATCGTTCGTATCCGTGTGCGTCGCAATATCATGCCTACTTTTTATTCCAACCATCTGAGAGATCTGAATCGTCAACTCCTCTTTGCCGCTTCCGCGATCCATCTTTGTTGACATCTGCACCTCCTGTATTTATCTGCAAAACTCGTTTGCCTGCCTGTACTTCAAAAGTCACGGATGAAGCACTTCCTAATGGACTATCATTTACGCGTGAAAGCGGCGTTCTTGCGTATGCTGCAGGTAGGTGATGCTGCCTGTATGCAATAACATTGTGAGTAATATGGATTTAAAAAAAMCAAAAAAAAGGTGATTATATGCGCGCACTTCCTTCAGATGGGCTGACTGAGGACCTGGCTGTTGAGTTTGAGACTCGTCTACAGATTTAGGAGAGCCCTCAGGTTGATCTGCTTCCAAGTTCGAACTTTCCGCAAGCAAGACTAGCTCTTTCAGGCGTAAGTCTATATCATCTGAATCCCTGAGCAGTCTGTCGTGGCATATATCTGCTATCACCTGCCGAAGCATATCAGATGAGCTTGACTCTTCTCCCGATTCACATTTCTTTTCATTTAATTTCTTATAGATTCCCTGCTCCTGAAGGGTCGTAGCTTGGCCCTTTCCCTCCGTTTCCAAACTCGCGCTGGGGAGGTCCGACTCCGTTCCCGATTCTATAAAGTCATCACATTGAAGAGTAACATGGGGTCTACGAACAGGTGTGGATTTCCATACCCTACGACTGCGAGAAGCCCTTTTCTTACGCAAGGAGGAGTATGAGTCCATCTTTGAAAAAAAATTAGATCTTGACAACCAAAGCGCCGCGGTCTTTCTCTATCAACTTTAGCTTTCAGGATTGGAAGCGGCAGAGCTGGCGGCGCTGAATCCGAGTCCGAATCAATTAAGCAATGGCGTTGACTTGGTCTGGGATGGCGTTTTCTGCACAAAGCAGGATTCAGGCGCGGGAATCTATCTTTTCCTCTTCCGTCTGCGCTCCAGAGGTACGCTTTGACAGAAACTGACGAGGAAGACGCTAAAGTTGAGGCACGTTCCGCACGTACAGACGTCGGACGAGCCTTCGTCTCAGTGCGCGCCGCACCCGTCTTCTCAGTCCCGCGCACCCTTCACCGCAGATGTCGGTGCCTTCTTCATTCGAAATAGGCACATCAGTGCCAGATTTTTTAAGATTTTTTTTTTTTTTCAGACGTCAGTATCTGCTGAACGTTTGAATACAAATTTACACGAGGGTGCGGCGAGGTTCGGGAGAGCCCCGCGTAGTCCGTCGTCCACAAAGTTGTATGCAACAACTTCTATATCTCGAAGCGATTGAAAGCTCACCATTCCGCTCCTTTTTCTTCGTATTACGCACAAAATTAGACCGAAGAGCCGCAGACTTGGTCTCGTTCTTTTCTCTCGAGGAGTGACAGTGTGACTTCACTTCGTGTCCTTATTGAAAGAACGTCAAACATTACTAGCATAGTACATGTGGGAGAGTGTATTGCAAATACTCACGCGCTTGATCAAGCAAATAGCTATAATTAAGCCAGCAAGTATTTCGTTTTATATGGCCATGTACAAATAAGAGAGAGTGTCGTATCTGAGTTTCACGGTGGTACTCATGCCCCACCGCATCGCCACCGCATTGATCGCCATCCAATCCTCGGCATAGGCGCACAACTATACTAGCAGACGTCAAATATACATGATCGTGCAAACCGTGTGTTGGTGAAATAAATAATACAGAAGAAGGAGGATGCGAATGTGAAGATGTTACTGCATGTGCCAGCCTTTCTGACTTGAATACCGCGGCTACGGACCGTCTCGCCCCAGCCTCTCGCGCAGCTCACAGAAGAATACATGATGGAGATGTCAGACATACAGAAAGCAGACAGTCCGTAAGTCCATAGAGCATCTCAAATAGTCGAATACTCCAGCGTAAAGTCGTGCTAGCAGTCGATAAACGTAGGTCTATGGTCTATTGGTAACTTATTGGAATTTTCGGTGTTCCTGTAAATGCAATATCAGAGTTTGACACCAATGGAACAACGACGTCTCTCCTCAGCAGGGAAAATAAGACCCACCGGCGCATGTGTTGTCTCGTGATCAACATGCACGAACGCACGTCCAACATTTGGGAGGACCTCGATCTTGTCTTGCAGCTGTTGGCTCAAATCGTGCGCTTTCCATAACGGCGTCTCCGCAGGCATCACGACGTCCACCTCAACGAAATATTCCGGACCGCTCTATATCAACCCCCCAAAAAAACATCAACAGCCAGTCAGCCAGCTGTTCAATATAATCGCCACCAATCCGTCGCCACCGCATTTTCAACACAAGCGCACGCAGAAATATAAATGAGGATTACAAAATTGAATTCGCACATGGTACGCCCGAATCGTGTCGATTTTCTCTATCCCATCGCTGAAGGTCATCGCCTTATACGTGATGAGCTTGATAAAGTCGTGTGGAGCGCTTTTCCCGGCGAGCAGCTCAAACTGTCGATAAATCGTTCTGCACCACGCCAGAATTACGCCTAACGAGATCTGCTCATTGGCGGGAGAGTGCCGAAGCACAGCGTGGAATTAGTCAGCTTGTTGTTATGGTTCAAAGTCGTGCTTCTTAGGGGCACTGACAATTATAGCGCCTGTTGGATCTAACCCTGTTATCAGATATAAGCTGTGTGTTAGCTCTACCCAATAGATCACGAGAGTTAATATCCCGAAATACGCACACCATCGCAGCTTGCTCCCACCGGCCGACATTAATAGACCTGGCAGAAACATTGTTTGAGTTATTCTACACATGTCCGCTTGCAAGCATAAATGTACCAAAGCCGTTTACGAACAAATCGTTTCGGTGGTCTTCCCAGAGGACATGCACTTGACTCGAGATCTTGCGGAGGCCGAAGCAGTAGAGGAAAAGGATTAACTTCACGCCTGTTGCGAGGACACAACAGTTTGGAAGACGTGAGCAAAGTCAGAAAGGAGTTAACACATTACTCAAATGTAAAGAGTCCCACCTAGAGCTGCCCCAACAGCGATAAGCGACGGAATGTGGAAGCCCTTTAAATCGTCGTCCGGGTTGTGAGATATGATAGACCGTACGGACTCGACGATAACCACGAGGTTGACTGAGGCCATTCTTGAAAATTAGGGATATCTTATGTCAAAACACCGACCAGAGAAGGTTACTGAAAACGTGACTGACAATGAACCTGTGCAGACGTCAAGTCAACATAAGGACATGTAGTAGACAATGTTACATACCATATACAATATTTCCAATGGTCTGCAAGCGCGAGCCACCGACAGGCCACTTATTAATGTCGAGAGCATTTGCTTTGCGATGTAGCCAGAGCAAGACGACATTCGAGCCGACATCAAACACAGAGTCGATTCCAGTTGCAATGAGTGACAACGAAGCAGACGAGATGGCGCCGTACACTGGACGACGCTCAGCGCCCACAGACTGAAGAACCGATAAGATCGGAACTTACTCTGAAGAATACACAAAACAACGTTGGAAATCATACTCGCCCATATGGCGATTTTGACCTGTGGAATGATGCGAAAAATGACAGAAGCTGCAGCGCGCGGATTGGCAGGGAGTTATAAATATACATACAGGCAGGCGATTAGTCTCTTCTACTTCCCGCGCATCTTCGGTGTGCTCCTCCATAGACTTGAGCAGCGAGCTTATGAGCTGCAAGTAGCATGCCACAGCGTGAATACTTCGGAAAGCGCAACATATATATATATATATATATATATATGCATACGCACGTCATTCTGCTCGCGGTGGAAACGTTCTAAGTTTTTACCAGCTTTTTTCCGACGACGCAGCTCGCCAAGCTGTTCTTTCGTTTTAAGACTGCCTTTGAACATGTATGGATCTCTCTCGACGAGGGCAAGCCTGCCTTCGATGTCGCGATGGTCAATAGGGTTCGCTGAAGTATCCGAAGAACGGGAGGGCTGGAGTACCAGAGTGTCGGAGCGCTGCCAACGGTGAGCTGACGCCGATGGGCGAGACGATAAGACAAGTGAGACAGTACCTTGTCGATGTCGAGCGGGGGGGGAAAACGAGAGCGAGAGGTCTCTGGTGTCAGTCATGCCCAGGAGCAGCAGAGAGTTGGCGAGAAAAGGTGTGAGTATGGGTGGATGCGTATGTAATGAAGGCGAACCGCTGCGTCGGGTTCGACGAACGACGGTGAAGGCTTTGTATTGCGCCGCGATGCCGGGGGGCGGAGCGTGAATATGTTGATTGCGTCAGCAGAGTGTTCCAAAACGGGTTATCTAATAAGAAAATAAGCTAGCACGCGCCTCCGTTGGGCCGGTAGCGGGGCGAGTCTTGAGCTTGAGCTTGTCCGACTCGAGTCCTCCCATAAGTACAGCATACCGTCCCGTGCGACTATCTGGCCTTGAGAAAATGCACCATGACCATCACCCTGAGCTGTTCTCATTCAATACACGCTCTTGCTCCTCGGAGATCGCACGCGGAGAACAATATGCTGTTTGCACACGTGTCGTCGCTTTGCCAGCCACAAACGTACAGGCTTTCAAAAATATATTATTGTGCGTCATTATCATTCAATTCAATGTCTCTATGCTCTCTTACTCAGCACTACATAGAGCCTGTAAGATCACTGCTTCATGAAGCTCCAAGATCGTAGCCATAGAAGTCGTCCAGCTTTGTGCGATTCTCTTTTGAATCTTAGTCTCAGCCAATATAACTATCTCGTTCTCGCCTACACCATAAGGTCCTCAATTGAATTATCGGCAGTATGAGTTTCGGGGTAGGTACGAATACCTGAGGTTGGTGTGCGTCCTCACACGCGAGACACGTCCGAGAACAAGCTGCAGATCGATAATACAGTGTAGAATTGAGTCGTTAGCGCGAGGAAGGGCTATTTGACGTATGTTTCTCGAGAGGAAGCAGAAGTACTGGCTTTGGCTTGGCAACCCCGATACTCTGGTTCTTCAATACTACCCCTATATCAATCGACTGTATACAGCCAATGATCAACTCTCACTGTGTCTTCGTGAGAGCTCTAGTGGGAAAGGATAGTAAGAAGCGTTTGTAAACCTGCCAAGACAGCGTCTAGAATTGCTCTTTGAGTTTTTTTCGCGCAACATCTCCAAGTAGGTGGACGTAGGTGGACGAAGTGCGGGGTTTAGTCCTTGATGACTTCTGTGTATGGCAGACGAATCATATTTTGTTCGATTCACGCGTACACACGCCTGCTTGGTCCGATAAGCCGTGTGCTCCATCCCGTGTCGCACGCCCTATCAAGTCTTGTCCCAGATGTGTGCAAGTTGCGGGACGCGATATCAGATAAGGAAGTTCTGTCATATTGAAGTGGTCGGAACCTGTGCAGCGAAGCAACAACAATAATTCTATATCATAGAAAGAAAACAGTGAGTATGTCAGGATGGCATGAACGAGCGGCGAACCGAGGGACGGTACTTGCAAACCACTGTCGCGAAGACCTCTCCCTCCGCGTGCCTGTCCATCCAGTCGCACCCCAAAGTGTCGGAAGTCTCGCGTTTCTCGGTCGCACAGAAAAAAACCACATTTTTTCAAAATCAATCGCAAGCCCTCTCATCCTATCCCACACAGCTCCACATCAACCCACTCTAACTCTACGTCCCTACATCTCAATCACATCATACCTCTCCACCGGCAGCACTCACCCCCGCCGCCCGAGCCGCTCCATCTCCCATAGGTCACTATCATCTCCGTACCCCATATCCCGCCGCGTCCGCGCCCGCTCCGCACGCATCGCCGCATATCCGCCAGTGCCATCGCTCGCAGAGCGCACAGCGCTGTCCCATAGCTCGCGGAGCGGCTGCGCAAGACACGTCGAGAGGATCATCCATGCGAGGAAACATGTGCTAGAAGGAAGAGCGGGCACGTATTTTGCTCGTTAGATTGCTGGTTTGAGGGCATTTGCGGAGGACGGCACGTACATGAGAAGGGCGACGATGAGGACGAGGATGGTGAGGGAGTCCATGGCTCTGACTTCAGTTCAATCGAGTGTTGAGAATATTAATTTAATATTTACTTCCCGCGATTGTTTAAGCACGTGACTCTGTGACGCGTTCGCGTCCAGCGTCGTAGCAGCATTTAGAACTCCGATGTCACTCATGATTTACCTCTATCACATATCGTTGAATGTGCCTTCCATCTCACTACTCTCTCCCATAACACAACTGCACTAAATATACTGCAATCTGCTATAGATTTTATAAATTTAGCGAGTCCATTGGCTCTAGGAAATCTCTAACCAAGGGTAGCCTATGCAAATTCATGTGATTTCTCTCTCAGAAATTGTCCCGTCGTTATTTTAACTGAGACATTCTTATAGAAATACACAAAGCCAGGAGCCGTCCGCGTCGAGATTCCCAGTACAAATTGTAACGAACGTTCTTATATGCCAGCCCTCTCTTCGAGACACAAGACAAGGGCTGACCATCTACAGAAAACCAATATAAACCGCACCCCGCCTCCTACCTCCCTCACAGAACCTTCCCTCTAACCACTACCACCCCATCCCGCACGCGAGTTGATCTCCTGTGCATCATCGTATTCAAACCCTTCTATACATCGTATTCTGTCACGATGAAGATTCCTACATCTACATCCTTCGTCATGGCGTCGCTCGCGATCTCATCGAGCGCGCTCGCCATGCCGCTTCCCGACTCGCCTGATCTCTCTGGCTCTGGAATGTCTCCACGCTCTGCGCGCACTCAGCAGGGCGAGCAGTTCGCCGGACGTTCCCCAGCCATCCGTTCAGGATCAGGGAGCCGCAGGTCGCTTCGTGAGTACAGCCAGCCGCGAACTATGACCCCTTGCTAACTATCCATCTCACAGCCCGTCGTAGTCTCAATCTGGATGCCGACGAAGCCGGCCATGTCAAGACCACAGATTCGTTGGGCAACGACCTCGACAATTTGTTGAAAGGGCTAGGATTGGATGTGGACGACGAGGCCGAGAAGGACCACAACACCAAGCATGGGTCTAAGCACTCGCAGCGCCAGATTGCTGCTCAAGTGGCTGGTGATCTGCCCTCGGGGGTGGCTGGCGCAGTTCCAGTGGACACGCCCGTATCTGGCGTCCTGAACTCGACTACGGGTAGTCTTCCCCTCCCCGCAGGCGCACCTAACCCAGTTGTCGTAGCTGGCGGTCTCACCGGTACGGCCGCTGGTATGACTCAGGGGGTCACGGGCGCCATTCCGATATCGGGCGTTACTGGAAGCGTCAGCGGAGAGACTGGTGTAGTCGGAGGGGCGTCCAACGTATTGCTTGAAGGTCAGCTCAACGTGCCGCAAAAAGACGAGGATGACGGTGATAACGACATGCCATCATCGCCGTCGTCGACGGCCGCGACACCATCTTCTTCTCCGGAGTTTACGAGCACAACGTACGACTACCCTTCTTCGGAGTCGACATCTGCTCCGATGATGAACAGAGCGGCACTTCCTCTGCCAGTCAGCCCGCCTGTAGCTGTACCGGGTGTGCCTGTCGCTGTCCCTGCGTTGCCTGTCCCTATCCCTGCTGGCCTGCCGGTCCCGGGTGCAGTCAG